>JAUCMR010021165.1:0-13705 GCA_032357425.1 Enteromius argenteus | reverse complement strand
ACCGGTGAGGTGGTAATTGAGTGGCTTCAACTTTGCTGAAGGCTTTTTGAAGATCGTGATACTGAACTGGTAGCTCCATGGTGTCAGAGTGTTCATTGGTGATGAGGTGTATGCTACTGATGGGTCTCTTCATTTGAAGAAGGCAGTGTGAGTGGCAATAGGAGGACCATTGAGTGATTTGACGTGTGGTCCATGAGATAGTGGGGTCGTGCTGCTCCAAGCAGGGTAGGCCAAGGATGAGCGGGTGATCAGGTGAGTAAATAACGTGAAGATAAATCCTTTCAGAGTGCAGTGAACTGGTGAGGAGAGTGAGTTCTTGGGTCCGTGTGGTGATTTTTCCGGACCCTAGGGGTCGGCCGTCGAGGGCTGCCACGGCCATGGTGGGTGAACATGAAATGAGAGGGATAGAATATTTAGATGCAAATTCCTCATCAGTAAAGTTTCCAGCTGCCCCTGAATCTATGAAAGCTCTGACTCTGATCTTTTGGTCGTTAATGATCACACACACATCAATTTTCATGGCGGAGGATAAGGAGACAGCAGTCACCCGGTAAACTGTAGAGCGTGGAGGTCGAACTGCGCAGTTAGCCCGGATGTGCCCAGCTGCACCGCAGTACATGCACAGATTAAGACTCTTTCTCCTTTCACGTTCCTCTGGAGTAAGGTGTGTGACTCCGATCTGCATGGGCTCCTCAGTAGGCTGATGTGATCGAGTGGCTGGCTGAGTAGGGGTGAGACGAGGTCGGCGAGAGTGAAGCAAGTGATCGGTGCGGATGGCTAGATCCATAAACTGTGCAAGTGTCTTGTCCTCGTCACGGTTGCCAAGTTCCACTTCAAGGTCCTCTCGGAGAGCACGGCGATATAAGGTCTTTAATGGATCACTGTCCCAGCCTGTCTGAGCTGCAAGGGATCAGGTCATAGTAATGTCATAGTAAACACTTTTCCCATCCACAGAATGATCGAATACCTCTCTGAACTGACGGAGGAAGCTTTGATAGGTGGGGAATGCCATTTGTCTTCCTCTCCACAGAGCCGTGACCCAATCTAGCGCTTTTCCCGAAAGGAGAGAGCATACTAAAGACACTTTGCTATCATCCAATGTGAAACTACTAGATTGCTGATTCATATAAATTTCACACTGAAGTAAAAAACCCTTGCACTTGCCTGGGGCGCCATTGTACTTCTCCGGTAGAGCTAGGCGGGCCGGGCTGATGATGGCTGATGCCGCCGGCGGTGCAGGCGCAGCGGGCGTGCTGACTGGCAGGCTCAGGGCGGCGGTAGCGGTCATCAAAGCTTGAACGGAGCGCAGCAACTCCTCTGAGAGTTTGGTTAGGTTCTCAAGCTGTTGGTGATGAGTAGAGAGAACTGAAGCTTGACGACTCATCTCAAGGAAGGAACCAGACGACAGTTTTTTGAGAATCGATCCACTATGGTAAGTATGGTAGTGTATTGATTGGATGGGGGCAGATCAGTGACAAAGTCCACGGCGATGTGTGACCAGGGCCTTTGGGGTAATGCAGGGCGTGGTCGTGAGGATTTGGTCATATTGCAGATCTCACAGGCCTTGACGAAGGATGCCACATCAGGAGTGAGAGTAGGCCACCAAAATTGGTTTGTTGTCAGTTCTGTGGTGGCTAGGATCCCTGGGTGACAGGAGCTGGGACTGTCATGAATGAGGTGGAGCAGACGATTGCAGAGGGCTTCTGGAACATAGGTAAGATTGACTGGGCATTCTGGAGGAGCGGGGTCTGTTGTCTGAGCGTCTGATTTCCCTCATGATATCCCACTGGACTGGGGCTATGATCAGCGAAGGAGGAATGATATTCTCTGGTAAGAAGACTTGTGGTGAGAAATCAAACTGGCGTGATAGGGCATCGGCTTTGCCATTTTTAGAGCCTGGTCGGTATGTGATCTTGAATTCAAAGCGGGAAAAGAAGAGTGACCAGCAAGCTTGTCTTGAGTTTAGTCTCTTGGCGGATCGGAGGTATTCCAGATTGTGGTGGTCGGTGTATACCAGGAAAGGTTCTTTGGCTCCCTCTAGCCAATGTCCCCACTCCTCTAGAGCCGCCTTCATTGCCAGTAACTCTCTGTCACCAACGTCTGCGCTCGGCAGAGGTGAGTTTCCAAGAGTAATAAACACAAGGGTACATTTTCTGTGGGTTGCCCTGGCGTTGGGACAGTACAGCTCCAATCCCAGTGTTAGAAGCGTCCACCTCAACTATGAATTGATGTTCGGGATCTGGATGATGTAAGATGGGTGCGTACGTGAACTTTGACTTGAGTTCTTGAAAGGCTGCCTCACTCGCTGGATTCCATGGTAATCGTTTGTAGTCTTTACGGGTCATGGCGGTTAGTGGAGCGGCAGTCTGGCTGAAGTTCCTTATTAAGCGTCAGTAGAAATTGGCGAAACCAAGAAAGTGTTGGAGTTCCTTGAGGGTTTGTGGTTTGGGCCAGTTGACTACCGACTCGACCTTCCTCTCATCGATGGACATGCCTGCCGAACTGAGGATGTACCCCAGGAACGAAACTTTGGTCTGATGAAATTCACATTTGCTTAACTTGGCATATAGTTGATGGTCAATGAGTCTTTTCAATACAACCCTGGCGTGCTGAATGTGGGTTTCGTAGTCCTCCGAGTAAACCAGAATGTCATCGATGTAGACTATGACAAATTTGTTAAGCATGTCCCGGAAGACTTCGTTGATCATAGACTGGAACACTGATGGACTGTTGGATAATCCAAATGGCATCAAGAGGTACTCATAGTGCTCATTGGTGGTTGAAAAGGCAGTTTTCCACTCGTCGCCCTCCCGGATGCGGATCAGATTGTATGCATTTCTTAAGTACCTGGCTGACCAGAGTTGTTCTAGGGCTGCAGGAACCAGAGTGAGTGGATAACGATATTTTATGGTGAGTTCATTGAGGGCCCGGTAATCGATGCAGGGTCTGAGTCCACCATCTTTCTTTTTCACAAAGAAGAAGCCAGCCGAAGCCGGGGATGTAGATAGGCGGATGAATCCCTTAGCAAGTTCTTCTTGGATATACTGGTTCATACATTCTGTCTCCGGTTGGGATAAGGGAAAAATCCTGCCCCGTGGTGGTATGGCTCCTGGGTGAAGATCAATAGCACTGTCAGTGGAACGGTGAAGTGGCAGCTTAGTGGCGTTTACCTTGCTGAAGGCAACTTGTAAGTCCTTGTATTTAGCTGGCAGGGGATTGGTTTCTGTGTCCTCTGGGGAGGTAAGTTGCACGTGGTGAATGGTTTTCCTTGTCTTGATGAGACATCTCTCTTGGCAGGTGAGTGACCACTGTAAAATCTGACGGCTCCTCCAGGAGGTTAAAGGATCGTGCAGCTCCAGCCAGGGCAGGCCGAGGATCAATGGGTGCTCGGGTGAGTGGATGATGTGAAAGTGGATCTCTTCCGTGTGCATTGAACTGGTGCAGAGTGTCAGGGAGCCCGTTCTTGTGGTGATTTTTCCAGACCCTATGGGTCGGCCATCAAGGGCTGCCACAGCCACGGCGGGGTTACATGCAAGGAAAGGTAGGTCGTGATTAGTAACAAATTCCTGATCGATGAAATTTCCGGCTGCCCCGGAATTGAGGAAGGCACGAGTTCTAATAACTTTATTCTTATGAGAAATGCAGACATCAATTTCCATGGCTGAAGGTAAGGAAATGGAACTCACCCGAACAGTACGTGCACGCGGAGGTCTGGTCGGGCAGTTGGCACGGATGTGACCTGGTTTGCCACAGTACAAACACAGGTTGTTGTCGAGCCTTCTCTTACGCTCCTCTTGGGTAATGTGGGTGGCCCCGATCTGCATGGGCTCAACTGGAGATGGAGCAGAAAAAGCAGCAGTTGTACTTGAAGTGCGGCGGCCCTTCCTGGATCGTAACAGGTGATCAGTACGGATGCCAAGCTCCATATACTGCTCAAAGGTCTTATCGTCGTCTCTGCAGGCCAACTCGGACTGAAGATCTTCGCGGAGGCCACGACGATACAGAGATTTAAGGGGATCGCTGTCCCATCCTGTCTGTGCCACCAGCATGCGGAAATTCATGGTGTACTCGGCCGCAGAAGAATTGGCGCGGGAGGAGCGGGTGGATCGATCGGTCGACTGAGAGCTGCGGTGGCGGCGGTTATAGCTTGGACCGAGGTGACGAGATCCGCTGTGAGTGTGGTAAGTTTCTCCAGCTGTTGTTGATGAGACTGAAGAACCGATGCATGTTGATTCATCTCACTCATGACCTGGTAGACGGCCGCTGGATCCGATCCTGGCGAAGGATCCATGGGATCCACTTGCAGCTTTTATTACTCAGAGTCAAACAGGCAATGGTCAAAATCACAGGTAAACAGATGCAATAAGGATGAGACAGAAATCGTGGTCACAGAACAGGCAAACAGGTCAGGGCTGGCGGCGAGAATCAGAGTCAGTTAAACAATCCAGGTAATACACAGAAAATCAAACAAGGAAATAACGCTCAGAAATGATACCGTGGCAATCAAGACTTCGCGTCTGTTCTTACGAAAGTCAGAGTATCTATAGGGCAGATGATGGTCTGCACCTGTGAGCGAATCAGCCAAGGTACGTGGGTTAAAGAGTCCGGGTAGAAATGTTAATATTCGGACGAAGGTTCCCGCTGCTGATGTCCGGAGAGAGCCACAGAGGCGCGACTTGTGACAGTTAAATAGACATGTAAACAAGCTAACAAGAGGGAGGAGCTAATCAATTGCCAAGGAAACTAACAAGGTGGGCAAAGGAACAAGGGAACTCCGAACAAATACTTCGAAATAAGAGTCCCCAAAAACCAAGACCAAGAACATACTGTAGACTGAAATCATGACATATACACTTTATTTGAAGCTGAGACATTAAATTCTGCAAAAATAGTTTGTTTATGATTCTAAAATACATATTTCAGCATTAGAATAATAAAAAAACCTCTGCAAAGTTCTAATTAGTTTACAAAGTTATGACAACTAAAAATAATTAGCAGGGAACATTCTGGAAACGTTCTCTCTAGGTTATTAAAAGTAAAACTTAAAAATAACGTGCATGGAACATTCTACGAACTTTCTCTCTGGGTTATAAAATGAAACCTAAAAAATAACCTGCAGGGAACTTTCCAGGAACATTGGGTCTCATTTATTAAACATGCGTATGCACAAAATTGTTGTTCTAAAATTTATTCTTAATGTACGGAAAATTCAAGAACAACTTATACCACACGTACGCAATAAAAATGCCCGGGGCCTTATAAGCATGTATAAAGAATAGGGTTGTGACGAGATCTCGTGGCACGAGATCTCGCGAGATGCGATGTCTCTAGCAAGATGTGATTGGTCTCGCGAGAACTTGGCGATATTCTCGCGATGGTGGTATGATGCGGCGCAACAAATCTCTGACAGAAAACTGCTGCCGCATTCTATTTATGACGTCCTGACTTGAATTCCAAATTATTTTCAATGGGCGCTTTATCGCGTCCGGTGTAGGCAGACTTAAGGCCGTGTCCACACAGCTTTCAAAGTAAACTCAATCGGAGATTAGTGTGGACCGACGAGCTTGATACATGCGCAGTGCCACCAATTGACTTGCCCTCTTTCAGGATTCTTCTCGCGGACAGTCCGTGCGGTCTCAAAAAATTAGGCTTGTTTGAGATGTGCCTTGCCACGCCTGAAATGTAGTCAAGAGTAGGCGGCTGCAGTGAGGGGAGGAGTGAAATAAACGCAGTCAAGACAGACAGACAGTTCAAAGTGCATGCCATTTAAATTCCATACGAAATGCGTATTTATCGTCCATTTCTACTTTAATATAAACATGTATTTTATTTCTTTTAATACAAATATTACAACAACTACATTTCTCACACAGAGATTGCACTTTTGCACTTTTTTGGAAATATGCATGCATAATTTAAACACATAATCACATGAAATCAGATAAAAAAACAAAACATTTTAGATAAGAACGCAGCATCACGGTTGTCCGAACCAATCAGCATGAAGCTGTGTCGTCAGTCAGTCGTTTCGCTTTTTTTTTTTTTTGGTCAGTGCAGTCGGTGGAGAGCAACTGCGCTCGACTGCTCAATCTGACACAGCCGCCTGGCTCCTGACTTTTCTAACCGGCATGCATCTCTCGGTAATCGGTTCTCATCTCAAACAAACCTATTGCCTGCATGTGGACAGCCGCGCACCCCCATGCCGATTAGAAAAGTCAGGAGCCTGGTGGCTGTAATTGTTGAGCCCTCCTGATGACGAAAATGACGTAATGCAGATGATCGAAGTATACTTTGGCCTTTAAGCTGGCGCGGCGTTTGCTGTAGACAAGTTTGTTTAGGTATTTGGCCCGACTTTGTTTTCTGAAGCTTTTTTGAAAAAATCGCTTACCCTGCTTTTAAAGGTGTAAGGTGTAACCAGAGAGACAGAGGCGTGCGGATCCATTTGCATATATTTTTAATTAAGACACAAGATGGACAAACATCGGCAGACAGGGCAACGTAGAATAATCCAAAATCGTAATCACTGAACAGAGCGGAAGGTCATAATCAGGCAGCACATAATCAAACACAAATAGCCAATCCAGAAAGTACACGAGGAGACCCAAGAGAACAATCGAGAAAACACAAGGAATAGAACGCCATAGCAGTTCAAAACTTTGCACCCGCCATGAGTCAAAGTCCGGTGTTTATGTTTGTGCTAATGATAGTGAATGAGCAGCAGCTGTGGGTGTGTAGGCGGAAGGGTGCAATGGTAGATGGGAATTGTAGTCCGAATAACAGTCTAACAGATAGTGGTGATGGAGTGGCATCTGGAGGTCGGAGCGGGAGCTCATCATTACAGAGCCCCACCCCTAGGAGCGGCTTCCAGACGCTCTCAGCCTCCAGTGCATCAAATAGGTGGGCGGGTCAAATCCTGGACCGCAGAGCAGATGACAGAAATAACCTCCCAGGACGGAGCAAACAGCACAGATGCCCACCAGGGCGGAACAGGTGGCGGGGCAGACTGTGGAGAAGTCCTCCAGGGCGGCACAGGCAGAACTGGAACATATAGCTCAGAGAAATTAATTTTGACCTCAGCGGCCAAGACAGTACCTGGAGCTGGACTTGGCTGTGGACTTGGCTGTGGAGCTGGAACTAGACAGGACAACGGATCTCCTGGCCGCGACTCGGGAACTGAATCGGGCAGCGGCTCTCCCGGCCGCGACCCGAGATCTGGATCAAGCAACGGCTCTCCTGGCCGTGACCTAGGGACTGGACTAGGTAAAGGCTCTCTTGATCGAAACTCTGGGACTGGACTAAACAATGGCTCTCCTGGCCGTGACTTAGGGACTGGACTAGGTAAAGGGTCTCTTGGTCGAAATTCTGGAACTGGACTGGACAACGGCTCTCCTGGCCGTGACTCAGGGACTGGACTGGACAACGGCTCTCCTGGCCGTGACTCAGGGACTGGACTAGGTAAAGGCTCTCTTGGTCGAAATTCTGGAACTAGACTGGACAACGGCTCTCCTGGCCGTGACTCAGGGACTGGACTCGGGAACGGCAATCCTGGCCTTAAATCAGGAACTGGACTCGGGATCGGCTCTTCTGGCCGTGACTGCGGAACAGAATCTGCGGGAAACAGGATTGAGTGTTCAGGAGCCTCCGAGTCTGTAGTAGAGCAAGGCAATGGTTCAATGGTCCGAGTGAAAGGTTCTGGAGGCTGTGCAGCCACCAGCGGAATCCTCGGAGAATCCACGACCAAAGCCGATATCTCCAGAGATCGTGCAACCACTGGTAGAACCTCCGTGGTGGGGACTGGAGAGACTTCGGCGTGACTGGAGCTGTACCTGATAATGCCCGCTGCTCTTACTGACATTAATGGTGGATCAATAACACTACACATCAGCCTGCTCCATCTTCCGAGAGCTCTATAGTCTTCAAAAGCTACGTCCACGATGCTCGGAGACACAGAGGAGACATCCATGATGGTGGAGAACAGAGGCTGGGCTTCTGCTAAGGCTGGAGGTTTCGGCAGAGCCACTCTAACGTGAAGTGATTGTGGCTCAGGATCGGCGGCCATCTTGAATTCAGACTCTGGCTGAGGTATGCCGGCCATCTTATGCTCTGACGCTGGCTGAGGCATGGCGGCCATCTTGAATTCAGACTCTGGCTGAGGCAAGGTGGCCATCTTAAGCGCTGACTCCGACTAAGGCATGGCGGCCATTTTGCATTCAGACTCTGGCTGAGGCATGGCGGCCATCTTGAACGCTGACTCTGACTGAGCGAGGTCAGTGAGACATTGCTTGGTGTTAAGCAACACAGTTGTGCTTGGATTTAAATTGTATGATTCGGTGAAGCTGGTACTTATCTTAGTGATATTGCTGCTAGGTGGTCTCGACCCCTTCTCAAAGCCCACGGTGAACGCTGAACCACTTAACTGGAGTGCCAGGTCAATATAGAATTCAAAAGTCCATTGTGGTTCGTGTATGGGCATAAGAGACCTGAATGGCTGAATGGATAATCCTCCCCGGAAAAATATCATTAATCATAATGTACTCATAGGGGTCACATAGACAAGGTCAAGGAACTCACTCACGTATTCCTCTATTGTCCGATCCTCTTGACGAACACACATGATGTTAGCTGCACGGTGAGAGCCATGCTTTTGATCAATTCTGCTGGATCCTAGTTTGGCGAAGTTTTCTGTAACCAGAGAGACAGAGGCGTGCGGATCCATTTGCAGATATTTTTAATTAAGACACAAGATGGTGAAACATCGGCAGACAGGGCAACGTAGAATAATCCAAAATCGTAGTCACTGAACAGAGCGGAAGGTCATAATCAGGCAGCACATAATCAAACACAAATAGCCAATCCAAAAAGTACATGAGGAGACCAAAGAGAACAATCGAGGAAGCACAAGGAATAGAACGCCATAGCAGTTCAAAACTTCGCACCCGCCATGAGTCAAAGTGCGGTATTTATGTGTGTGCTAATAATAGTGAATGAGCAGCAGCTGTGGGTGTGTGTAGGCGGAAGGGTGCAATGGTAGATAAGAATTGTAGTCCGAATAACAGTCTAAAAGATAGTGTTGATGGAGTGACATCTGGAGGTCGGAGCGGGAGCTCATCATTACATAAGGATTGCGGCTGAAGCGTTTGAATCCATGTTCAAAAACTCTTTTATTCAGGAAACAGGCAGGTTCAAAATAGCAAGCAAACAGGTTCAGATGGGATTAGGCAGAGATCGTGGTCAAAGACAAAAGCAAAGGTCGAGGCGGGCAGCAAACAATCACCGGAGTCGCAGTACAGATCAAGGTCAAAATAACAGAAAACAAACATAGAAAATATAACACTTAGTGGACAGCCTGAGCAAGTCAACACTTCACAATGTCTGAGTGTAAATGTGACGGTTAAATAGTGAGTGTGAGTGGGTGTGATGGTTAAACAACAGCTGTGGGTGATGATTGCTGAATGTGAACAGGTGTGGGTGTGCAGTGCATGTTGGGGAATGGGAGTCCATGATATAATGTGAGTCCAAGGGAGGCTGAGTGATGCGATTGCCCTCTAGTGGAGCTTTAAGGGCACTCATGACAAAAGGAATATTTGTGTTATTTGTTTTTATTTATTTATACTATTTTAAATTTTTTGTTATTTATTAATTACTTGCCTGTCAGTTTGTGGCAAAATATTTTGCAGTGTCCACATGTTGTTTATTACTGCATGTAATTCATTAAAATAGTTTAATTTTAAAAAGTTGAAAATGCACCTACATTTTTTTGTAATGTTTTTGTTGAATAAAATAACATTTTTCCCAATATATTTTATCATTGAGGATTTATTTTTTAAAAAGTCTAAAAATCTTGTCTCGTCTCGTTCTCGTGAACCCAGTGTCTCGTCTTGTCTCTTGGGATAAGTGTCTCGTCACACCCCTACTGCATGGTTCATCTTACACTAATTTACAGGCAAAAACTTAAATCTGCTAAACCTGCAGTAAAGACTGTAAAGAGATGGACTAATGAAACAGAGCTGGCATTACAAGCCTGTTTTGACCTCAGCGATTGGAGTGTTTTTGAAGCCGCCACCAACGATCTGGATGAGCTCACAGACACTGTAACTTCTTATATCAGTTTCTGTGATGATTTATGCATCCCTACCAGGACTCATTTAACATTCAATAACGACAAGCCATGGTTCACAGCAAAACTCAGATATCTTCGTCAGGCCAAAGAGGACGCGTACAAGAAAGGGGACAGAGTCTTGTACAGTTAGGCCAGAAACACACTGAATAAGGAGATTAAATTGGCTAAGAGGAGCTACGCTAAAAAGTTGGAAGATCAGTTGACTTCCAATGACCCGGCCTTAGTGTGGATAGGTATGAAAGCCATAACTAGCTACAAGACACCATCTCCCAGCACTGAGGCCAATCAACAATTTGCTGAAGACCCGAATGAGTTTTACTGTGGATTTGAAACTCCAGTATAAAGCCCCACAGAACATCTTTCCACTCTACCCCATCAGTTTAGTAAAGATGATTTGTGCTAGGTCTTCAGAAAGAACAAGAGAAGAAAGGCACCCGGCCCAGATGGTGTGACTCCAGCCTGTCTGAAAAACTGTGCTGACCAGCTTCAAACAGGTCTGTGGATGATGCAGTCAACGTGGGACTGCATTACATCCTGCAGCATCTGGACACACCAGGGACTTTTGTGAGGATCCTGTTTGTGGACTTCAGCTCAGCTTTCAACACCATCATCCCAACACTTCTACAGACCAAACTAACCAAGCTCTCTGTCCCTAGCTCTGTCTGTCAGTGGATCACCAGCTTTTTGATAGATAGGCAACAGCTAGTGAGCCAGTCGCGTTTCCACTGTTACTTCCGGGGTTTGATCATGCCAACGGCCCGCCTCTTTGACCCGGCCAAAGCGGGTCAGCTGGGGCTAGAGGAGTGGTTATGAACAAAGGCAGAGTTTCTCCGCAGCTGGGGAGCGTTAGTGCCATGGAATATTTTATAAAGTTAACAGATAACACCGGGATGAAAGACTTTTAAAAGAAATTTTGGCTCAAAACTCCGGGTCAATCTGTTGTTTGAGATCCAGTGTCGATTATGAAGACCATGCAGAAATAGGTATTTATAAAAGACTATGCACGCAAGCCATAACATTACTATAGTACACATGATGGTAAATATGATTGCTTGAAGAAATCAGTCGTCAAATTCTTGTTCTGTCACAATTCTGTATTTATTTAATTACGTATTTTATCTGTCATAACTAAGTCTCATCTTGAGACTTTAGCTCTGTGTATGTCATAAAAATATCACAATGGTTTTTGTGGGGGAGCTCCTTTCTACTAACTTATCCAGGTCGTATTTCTGAGAAAAAAAGACTAGAATTGATCATTCTTTTTTAAATGCGATGTATAATGTGACTACAATTAAACAGACTCAACTAGTAGGCCTCTTTCTTCTGTGAAAAAATGGTTTATTTAGCTTTATTTCTGTTTTAAAAATGTTTAATCCTGATTAATTAATTCTTTATAATCAGTATCAATTATTGTAGAACATTGACATTTTTGGATTCAAATATAAAAAAAAAAAAACATTCAAACAAACGGCAGCATTTATCTTGTTTGTTTTATGATCAAGCTAGTTCCAGTGACCTTTTTTCTTAATAGTTTTCTGATAACTTCTCTTTGTTGGTGAAATGCTAGGGTTGCGTGACATTGTTCCAGGGAGGCTGGCCCGACGGTGGAAACACATTGTGATTTTGGGCTCGGTGCTGCAGGTCCAAGGCTAGTAGCCCCACCTGGCCCGTTTAAAGCACTGGCACGACACTGGAAAAGCGCCCAATGACTGCACCTCTAAAGACCCCTCTGTCAAGCTCCTGATGTTTGCGGACAACACCACACTCATTGGCCTCATCCAGGATGGTGACAAGTCTGCTTACAGACAGGAGGGTAAAAAGCTGGCTGTCTGGTGGAGTCTCAACAACCTGGAGCTCAACATGCTCAAACCCCTGCACTCCCCCCACTCACCATCATGGACAGCACAGTGGCTGCAGTGGAGTCATTCAGGTTCCTGTGCACCATCATCTCTCATGACCTGAAGTGGGACACTCACATAGACTCCATTGCTCCAGCAAAGCCTGTACTTTCTTCGCCAGCTGACGACATTCAACCTGCCACAGGAACTGCTGAAACAGTTCTACTCAACCATCATTGAGTCTGTCCAATGTACTTCCATAACTGTCTGGTCTGGCTCAGCTACAAAATCAGACATCAGAAGACTACAGAGGACAGTCCAATCTGCTGAAAGGATTATTGATGATCCCCTCCCCACCCTCCAAGAACTGTACACATCCAGAGTGAGAAAAAGGGCTCAGAAAATCACTCTGGATCCCTCACATCCTCGCTATTTCTTTTTTGAACTTTTGCCCTCTGGTCGGCGCTACAGAGAAAAGAATACCAGGACAGTCAGGCACAAGAACAGTTTTTTCCCCAGGCAATCTACCTCATGAACAGTTAAAAGTTCTCCCACTGTGCAAAAAAAAATATGTCCAATAACCTGATATTTATTTATCACCCTACACTTTAGTACATCCTACATCCTTCATCTTATTATTATTTCTTATCATTATTTTATACTATTTCTGTTATATTTTATCTATAGCACACCTGTACATACAATTTATTATTATTTATTGTTGTTTTTTTTTCTTCTGTGTGTTGTTGTCTCTGTGTACTGGAAGCTGTCACACTAAAACAAATTCCTTGTATGTGCAAACATACTTAGCAATAAAGCTCTTTCTGATTCTCATTTTTTTCCTTTCAGAAAACAAAGATGTCGGGATTTAGGCAAAAGTCTACATTTGTTGTTCATGTAATCTCATAGGATAAACATTTCAGATGGTAATTAAATATTGTAATTGAAAATAATCTTTTAGTTAGGGCGTTGTATTAGAGTTAAAATACCTGTAAAGTTTGTCTTGGTTAGAGTTCTGAGAGCCATTTGACTTCATTGCAGCGGAAACAGTCTATAAAAAAGATGAATAGAATTTGTATGTTCCTGTAAAATTAAGGAATATATGTGACCCATGCTAGCAAAATATGTTGCAATGCGCACAGGCTAATTCTGAGCTACATAAATTTTGATTTTGGTCAAATTTCAGATTTTCACAAATAATAGTTCATTAAACCCTCCTCTAGCAATCCCTATGTTAACAATATCTAAAATTGTCTTTGTATATTTTCTGAGAGAAGTATCTTTTTCTCTGCTTGCTTCTCACGCTTTCACCGACTGATATCTGAATACATCCGGATAAATGTATATATATATATATATATATATTGAAGGAGACGATGGAGAGGCCATATCCTTCCTTTTATTAATTTCATTATCTTTATCAATTTTCATTTCATATTAATTTTTATTATAATCATACAACAAATCAGTATTTAACTCATTAAATTGCATAATTATATTTCATATGTTGAACTGTTTGATTTAAGAAGTAATGCCATCCACAGAAGTCTCTGTGGATTGAATTGATGTGTTTCAAGCCAGGCCCGAGGTCAGCGGAGCCTGGCTGCCTGTGTGTTATTTTGTCTTCCCTCAGGTCATGATGTCCTGTCATTTATGTATAAGATATTATAGATAAATTGTCAATCCAGTTTTAGCCTGTATTGTATTTTACTTCATTTTTCCATAAGACTGTGTACCCAGCTATACT
>JAUCMR010021164.1:0-13730 GCA_032357425.1 Enteromius argenteus | reverse complement strand
TTAATGTTCAGTGCTTTGCTACAATCTGTATTGTTAAAAGCGCTATATAAATAAAAGTGACTTGACTTGACTTAACATAAGGGACTTAAGTACAAGATTCAAATGTAAATACCCAATTTAATTCAATTTAATTTGTTTATTGCGTAATATAATTTTTTAATTATTAAGGAAAATATATTTCAATTTAGTTTATTTAGTTTATTTTCCTATACTTAAATTGTTTTGAGAAAAATTGTTTTTGTGTGTGATTTATTACTGTTAACTATTTCCACACATATATATTCCCATATCTCCATGTATATGAATTTATTAAACATTTATACAGCTTTTTTTAATAAAAGTAATAATCTATTCGAGGCTGTGCATTACACTGTTTTTAGCAAAGCCAAGGATGACTGCTATAACAACACCCTTTCATTAGTATAAAATCAATATAATGCATGACTTCCCGTGGCTTGTTGCTTTAATACGCTTTGATGTGAAATGTCACACACCCTATGAGTTAATGTTAAACACATGCCCATAACATTGCCTTTACACCAGAGCTACAGCTGCTAAATGAAGAACTGAGGTAAATAAACTAATGATGAACTCTGTACAGACACCCAACCTCCATGTTGTGTTTGCCATCTATTATTAAGACTAGGCTTTTGATGAAAGAGCAGTTTACCTCCGAACAGAACAGAAGCGTGCAGAATAAATGAGGAAATCGAGCATTACCACCTTGTTTGTACTTGGATCTACCAGGCGATTCCTGACCAGCATTTCAGTCGTGTTTACGGATGCCTCGTGTAAATTATTTACAATGGCTTATTTGTTAGCTACGTGCACAAAATTCTCGAGAACGACAGAGAGATGCTCATTTTGCATAAACCGAGAGCAGAGGTTGCCTGTTTCCAAAAAATGGTGCTCTCCCCGGAGCCAGCCTGGAGAACAATGCCATCATGAAACAGGTCATTAGGCCATTATAGTCCTTCCAGTGTGCTATCAAAGTTCACTCTGGCATTTTTAGCTTCAGAAAAAACCTATATGCAGACTTTTGAAGACCAAAGGGGTTGTGATCAATAATTTAAACAAAAGCTTTTAGTCAAACACAATGCGACGGAGAATTCTGCTCCAAATATGCACTTCTTCTATTCCAGGGGCCGCACTAGCACAAATGTGCACACAGAGGGTTCCTGTACTTGCTGAGCCATGCTTAATTAGAACACAGCCTCTGGAGAGCAGGGCAGAAGATAGACAGGGCTCTGGGGACGAGGACTCAACTCTGCCCCTTGTGACAGGGTTTCCCACCCCAGACTGACTGTCGCCATGGCAAGGGTTGCCTTGGTGCTGTCGCCCGTGGATTTTGTGTGGACAGGAGCAGGAGAGTGACATAGACAGGAAGTGATGGCTTTGGATGGGGAGGCTTCAGATGTCATAACACACAAACAGACAGTGACACGCTCGCACGCTTGCACGCCCACACACGTGCAACAGAGTTATCAGGGGTGAAGAGATTATTTCCTATTTCAGCACATCAGATTTTTCCTCTCCGTAGGGGTTTTCCATCTTCCCCGGGGCCCTTGTGGGTGTGATGTAGTTTATGCTTTAGAACAGGATTTATAGCTATGTATTTATGTATGAGGAGCTGTATATTTGAGGAGTGCAAAAATTGGTTACAGATGGAATATATTAGATTTTCTTATTGATGCTGTGTGTGGGTCACAGAATTCTGTGGGATTTGAGGGCAAGGAATAAATAAAGATATTGATTTTTGGCGTACATCAGTTGTAAAGGTGAAAAGTATGAAGTATTTTTATTTAATGAACTTTTTCTTTAATCACGTAATTTTTTACTATAAATATACTTAATCTTATACTTAGTTCAGTTAGTTGTCAAAGCAATATTTCTAATTTTCATCTAATGTAAAATGGATGTTTTATTTTGTTTCAGCTTTATTTTGGTTTTATTTGGTAATATTTTATTTTTAAGAGTTTTAATTAATTACTGAAAATTTTCACAAATTAACAAATGTTATTTTAGTATTATAATAGTAAAATAATTTGTATTTGTTAATACTGTTAGCTTTTAATTTTTATATCTTAAGTTATTTTTTTTTATTTTTAAAAATTGTATGCACTTTTGTCATTAGTGTTCATTTAGGTTTAATTGTTTTTGTTTTAGTTTTAATAATTTTCATACATCATACTAATCCTATTTTAGTCAGTTGCAAAGGCTATATGCATTATTATTGTTTATAAAAACAACGTTCTAAACAAATGTAATATTCATATTTTATTATGTCAGCTTTATTTCAGTTAATGAAAGTGATTTCATGAGTTTTAATCACTTAAAGTAATAAGGAACAGTTGTATTTCTGCTTTCAGGATGTGCGTGGCCATTTATCTTTTCAATCTGACCCCTGGTGACCCCAGTTATGCCACATATGTGGTGCAGGAAAGTTGTAACAGGGGTCAGACTTGATTAGCTGCCTACTGGAGATGTATAGGTTGGTACTAGTGTGGGCTGATGGTAACCAATATTACTTTGTGTGTGTGTATGTGTGTTTGTGTGGTTGCAGTTGGATAATCTGGATGAGCAAGCGGCTCAGATCAGGAGAGAACTGGATGGGCGTCTGCAGATGGCTGATCAGATTGCCCGGGTAAGTCTCATCATTTGATCACTTACACGTGGACAGAGATGCTCCGGACGTGCTGTAAACAGATCTGGCATCAATTCCACTGCAACTCCGCCAATTCAGTTTATGCACCCACATTCACTTTATAATTCAAACCGACTAGAATTTTGCCAAGTAGGACTTGTTCCATAATGAAAACCTTTTGGGTCAAGTTGACATTTTGCATTAAGTTCAGTTAAGCCTTCTTCCATATAAGCTGACAAAATACCAGTTTTTAATAATGTTAACATCAAGTGATATTTTTAAATTGTTAAACGGAATAATGAAAAATATTGTAATTTTCTCCTTTGCTATTTCTTAAAAACTCAGGCTGGAAAATTCCCCAAGTTTGTGTCGAAGGAAATGGAGGCTATGTATATCGAGGAGCTGAAGAGCTCAGTCAACCAGCTGATGGCTAACCTGGAGAGCATGCCAGTTTCAAAGGGAGGAGAGTTCAAGCTGCAGAAGCTAAAGAGGGGACATAACACCTCCATCATTGATATGGGACAGGAAGATGAAAACCAGCTGTCCAAGTCTGATGTTGTGCTGTCTTTCACACTCGAGGTAAGGACTGTTTTAACCTTCAGGCAGTATAGTTTAGTTTTGTACTCAAGGCCAGGGTTCACATAGTATGCCTTTTCATTGGGCCCAGGGGATAGAGGGTGATTTTTAGTTGTGGCCTTGCTAAAGGCTTCCATATATTTGGTGAAGGTTTGTGACATCTCTGTCTTACTGTGACATTCTTGATGTTTTGCTCACAATTAACTCTTAAGTGTAAAACAGATAACCAAACTTTAGAGACAATATCAGATTTGAAAAAAATGGTAGGAGGAATAGTTCACCAAAAACTGAACATTTCCTGAAAATGTACTCACCCTTAGGCCATATAAGATTTATTTGAATTTTTTTTTTAAATCTGAACAGATTTTGAGAAATTTAGCATTATATCACTTTCTCACCAATGAATCATCCATCTGCAGTGAATGGGGGCCGTCAGAATTAGCATTTAAACAGCAGATAAAAACATCATAATAATCTACAAATAATCCACAAGTTGTTAACTGATAGACTGGAGTCATGTGGATTACTTGTGGATTACTGTGATGTGTTTTTATCAGCTGTTTAGACTCTCATTCTGACGGCACCCAGCAAGTGATGTAATGCTTAATTTCTCCAAATCTGTTTTGATAATCAAACAAACTCTTCTAAATTCTTGATGGTCTGAGGGTGAGTAAATTTTCATTTTTGGATGAGCTATTCCCTTAAGCATTTTTGGTGCAAGTTCATAAAAGTGACAGACTTTGGCAAGTATTTTTGGGTTTTATCTGTAGCTGTTTCCATTTGAACTGATAAAATGTGCTGATTTGAACAAAACTTTGTAAAAATAGTCTGTAGCATGTTACATAGTTAAAAAAAAGTGCAGCAATTTCAAATCGCGCTTACTAACTTAATTGTAAATATCTTTTGGGAGTCTAAGGGTTTGCCTCTCATCATTTCCAATTAATAGACAGTCCTTAGCTTTGATAGAGAATTTAAATGAGGAGTAATGATAAATTTAGCAACATTAGCAGCTGCAGTGTTAGTTTAACACATGCGTCTATGAGATTTTAATCTTTACTGAGTTTCCAGACCTAGCTAAAGCATAAATTATAGATAGATTGCAGACAGAAAGAGCTGCAGCATATTAAAAAAAAAAGGTTATACTACATTTTTGATAAATGATTCCCGGGAATATCGAATCTGAGAAATCTTAAGTCTCAGGTTTTGCTATAATTATACTCTCTTGAGCTAGCTCGTTTTCAGGGCAGTTGATTATAATGTGGCATGGCTTGACAGAGCAGTGTTTTATGGATTTGATAGCCTGGCTTGTGTCTTTGGAGTCTATTTTGTTTTGGGCAGCTACGAGCTGCTGAATTTTATAGGTGCTCTGGGTGTTGGATTGATTTTCGCTCCAGACATAAACAGTGCTTATTCAGTGAGTGTCAAGAACAAGAAAGTTGATTGCTAATAAAATTTGATAATGTGGTCAAGAAGTTGAGTTGATCCTGATTGGCTACTAATGAAATAAGAGCTTTAAAAACAGCACCGCATTGAACGTTTAATTGCTGATGCGAGCATTACAAAACATATTATAACTGCATATAAAATACAACCAAATGTTTCTTTTGTGTAGGTGGTGATTATGGAAGTTCAGGGGTTGAAGTCGCTGGCTCCCAACCGCATTGTGTACTGCACAATGGAGGTGGAAGGTGGAGAGAAGCTACAGACGGATCAGGCTGAGGCCTCCAAACCCACGTAGGCCACTTTCTTTTTTTCTCTTTATCAAAATGAATGTCTACGGTAGCCATTCAAAGGTTTGGGGTTGGTAAGATTTTTGTCCCATATGCTCACCAAGGCTGCGTTAAGGTGATCAAACAGTTATGATTTAAGATTTTCTATGAATTGGTAGACTTTCCCTAAAATTAGACATGTTACGATGATACAATATACAATCTTTCCCATTCTCAGCATTACATTCATAAAATGGGACATTTTTCTAACAGCAGTGCAGTTTTAGGTGCTGTGTCCTCTAACTAGAACTCTCTTATTTGGCCAGAGGCAGTTACTCAAGGGATGAGCACATGACATGGTGCTATTTTTGGGCCCTACGTTCCATCATTGGATCAGATGCCAATTTATAACGAGCTAAAGAGCGAGAGGGAGCACGGTAGAGTGAGAGAGAGCGAGAAAGAATCAGAGAATATGAGACACAGCCTCCATGTCCCCTCAGAAAAGTAATCAGCTGTGGAGAAACTGATTAGGAGTGCGTATCCCAGCAGAGGGGGGTGAAGGGAAAGGAGAGAGAGAGACAGAGAGCCTCCAGCATTACTGAAGAATAATGACGTCACGTGAGAATTAGCATTTAGATTCTATCATCACACACACCAACCTTCACATGTGTGTGTGTGTATGTGTGAGAGTGTGCACATACACACTATGTAGCATGCCTTTGACGGGAGAAAAATCTGCTTCATATACAAGGTCACCTTCTTGCCCCACAAATGAGGAAAACCTTCAATGAAGCCTAGTCTTCGAGGACATATTCTTACCCCTGTTTTATACCTTTCTTCTCATTTCTGTGGTTTCATTCGAGGGCTGAGCGGTATAGCAAAAAATCTATATAACCCCCTCTCAAAAATTAAATGAATCAAATCTGAGTGTTTTTTTGACAGTATAAATATCGAACGTTTTCCACATTGATTTTTACTATATGTGATCACAAGGAAGAGTGAGTCCTTACACATATTGTAATAGTATTTCATTTTTTTAAATTAACCCTTTTAAAACTTTTTCAGTTGTATTTCATTATTTCCATTTTTATTATTTTTAAAAAAAAATACCATGCAACAATACAATTCTAATGGTGATGCTAATGAATAATTGAATCAGAGTTTTGAGATGATGTTTTAAAAATGATTCATTTGAACTGAAGTGAATCATTTTGCTACTAAAGATCAGATCAAAGATGCAAGTCAAGTCACCTTTATTTTTTATAATGCTTTATACAATAGCCATTGTTTCAAAAAACATTACAATATTAAACTGGAAAATAAGAGAATTAATTATGCAAATCCAAATTGTGCTATAAAGCAGCTGTAGCAAGACGATAGTATCATTATTCAGCACTGGTCGGTTCAGTGTTGCTTCAGTTCAGTTCAATAACTGCAAAGTGTATTCATTGTAATCAAGTACAGTTAATAAGAAGCTCTACTGATCAGTTCAGTGTTGATTCAGTTCAATTTTAATAACCGTGTCGATGTTGCAATCAACACATCACACATTCACAATATTGTTTCTTTTTACGTAACCAGCAAAACTGTACATTTATTGTGAATATTCAGTCTATCTCCGAGCTCTGCTTCCTTTCCCATATCAAAGCTCCCATGCTCCCCTTTATTCTCTAACCATGCTTCTGTTCTATTCTTTTCCTCTTTTTGAGACTTAAATTTTGCTTCCCGCTCTCTCTCTTTTCTTCTTTCAACTGTAAAGCACTTAGCTCTTATAAAAGCCTTATGATTATGAGTCATAGAACTCAGTCTATATTCATGTATTCATGCTGTCACTGGCGGTTGGAAACAGAGAGAATTGGCTCATTTTGGCAAAGCATAACAGCGCTAATGGACACACAAGAATGTGTCACATCAAACAGACATGCTGAAGGAGAGAGATTAAGAGGAGGACGAGATAGTGAAGGAGACAGCAGAATCGACGAGAAAAGGAAATTTGACATTCAGATGTACTTAAAAAATCTTATTCAGTCAGTTGCTCAAGAATAAACAAATCTTGGACTGTCCCAAAGGCGCCTTCACACATACACACACAGTTCAGCCATGCATGGCCTTGTGCAGTGTCAGCAACCTCGCTGACACTCGCCGTTAGCACTGTTAGAATGCTAACCCATAGAAACCATACATACACTCGACCAGAGACTAAATCTTTCGTTCGTTAACATAAGACTTTGCTGTTATTTGTAATTTTAGCAGTGCAAAAACTTTACTAACCACCTGTCAACCAGAAGCAAAATTCAGAATAGCATTCCAGTGCATTTAAATTAAATTAAATCTTTGTAATGTCTCTTTTCCTTTACTGGAAATAATCTGTTATGATTGCACCTCATTTACAATTGTACTGTTACTGTGTCTTCATCTTTTGCTACAGCTACGCAGACACTATGTGAAAATCATCAAAGGGTACAATTCATTCTATGTGAATTCCTCAATTTGTGTTATAAAATAATTAATATCCCTTGTAGGCCCTTAGGAAAATATAATGGCAAACATTTGGCCAGCAAATTTTCTTCAAGCTCATATTTTCACATGCTAATTACCACACATTAATCACACGCTAGTTGCAAATAAGTTTTTGCTAATAGACTCGATCCGTTCTCAACAAGCCCAGCCGTTATGTTATGTTTATCGCCCCCTGGTGTTCATCAAACAAATTTCCAGTTGTGTTCACCCGTCACTCAATCTGCATTTGTCACTCCTCCAAGTGATAAATCACACTTCCCACCACACACATAGCAGATTTTTTCCCTCTTGCGCTAGCTTTCTCTTTTTGCCCTCTTTTCCATTCCATCTCTTTTTGCTCTCCCCCTTTTTCTTACTGTCTAATTTGACTGCTGCCTCTGAAATGTGCAGCCTGTTTCCACGGCAGCAGATCATGTCACGTGTTTCGATTTTACTAGGCCAACTCTACCCCTCACCCTGTGTGAGTGTGCAGGAGAGAGTGTATCTGTGATTTCCTAGGTGTACGTTTCTATATTATTGCATCATATTTTTCTGAGATTTTGTGCATTTATTATTTATAATATCAATGCTGATTGTTTAAAGCATGTCTGTGAGTTATATTCTTTTCTCGCTCTCGCTGAAACCCACTAGAGCTTGATCTCCTATACACAAGTTGAAGATAGCAGAGATGCACAGTTATTATATTTCTCCCTTTATGAAGACTTTACGCAATATACATATAGATTAGTGGCTATAAAGAGGAAGAAAGCATAGTGGGACTACAACAGCAGCGTTTTTACAGAAAGAAAAGGATACATAAAGCGTCTTAAAGGTACATAAAGCTTAAAAATAATAACTGACACTAACATTAAGTTAAGCTAATTTTTCTTCAGTAAATTGGATGTGGAATAAATAACAAGCTAGTTACTCCAGAATGTTTAAGAGTCCAAACAGCCGATAAAAACGTAGTAATCCAGTCCATCAATTAATGTTTTGTAAAGTGAAAATCTCTTTGTTTATTAGAAACAATTTCATCATTACGGCATTTTAGACGAAAAATAAATAAATAAAACAAAGCAAAAGCACTTTTCCTCAGGTCCGTTCCACAACACTGCAATAATGCATGGGTACAGAAAGAGTAAATAATGTTGGACTGTGAATGTGCACTTCCGAAATCTTCTTTTAGGTTATTTATTTATTTATTTTCCAAATGTCAGACTTGTCCGTTGTGTCAGACAATCTAGTACCAGTAATCACCAGAGAATATCCTCTGCTGAAAACGTTTATGTACAAAAACATCAGACGATACACTTCACCCACTGGTCTGTCTTTCATGCATTTGACATTCAGTATGAGATTTTTACGACCTTATCAAATGATTTGTTAGCGAACGATTTCATCAGCCCTGCCGTGTAGCCGAATGGGAGTGCGGAGATTGTTTTCCTCGCTGATCAAAGTAATACAATGAAAACAAGGGTGGCGAGATATCCCTGTGCGCAGTGGTTACGCAGTGATAAAGTAATAAAGTGTGTCCTAATGTCAAGGAGATATATGATACCTGGAGAAAGCCATATGTTAGTATGCCTATACATCTTAAAGGGGGTTGTTCGGCAGGCACAAGTGCTTCTTGAAGTAACACCTTGGTGGTTGTACTGTTTGTGTGTGAGAATTAAGAAAATAAGGTGAAGAAAGTAAACGGAAACCTAAAAACAAGGACTTTAATGGAGTTTGTGTGTATGTGTGTTCTCAGTTGGGGAACCCAAGGAGACTTCACCACCACACACCCTCTGCCAGCAGTCAAAGTGAAGCTCTTCACAGAGAGCACAGGGGTCTTGGCCCTGGAGGACAAGGAGCTGGGCCGGGTAACTCTCAATCCTTTTTTCTTCCTTGTGGCTTTGGACATCAGTCGTTCTGTTTGTTTTTTTGGAGTATGAAGATTATTTGAGGTTGTTATGGTGTTGGAGAAGTGATGTCTTACTTTATAATTCTCCTTTTGCCTCATTCTCCTGCTGATTGATGCCTGTGGCTAAAAAAGAATCCCCAGCAAAGAAAATCCCTGTAAAGAAACAAGAAGCACAGCAAGAAGCAGATCAAATCCCTGTTCTGTTTTCACAGTGAATGTTTGTTTTTCTTTTAGAGGTTATATTCCCAAAGAACAAAACCGGCTGCTTGATTTGTTGTATTTTTATTTATTTATTTATTTATTTATTTTTTTTAATTTTTGTTAATTTATTTATTTTTATTAATTAGGCTATGATAAGTACTTAACACAGACATCAAGTAATCACAAATGTCAATATCTTTTTAGATAATTTTATACAAAAGAAGCATGATCAAATTTGAATCTAATTGTTATATAATATATGGAGTAAATTTTACTTATTATAGTTATAGATGGGAAATGTAATATCTTCTACCATGATCCAAAAAATGAACAAATAAAAAATTAGGAGACATACAAAACAGTTAAAAAAAATTGGGGTCAGTAAGATTTTCATAAAACATAATATTGATGTAAGTATGTAATTATGCAAGTATTCATTAAATTGGTCAAGTGTCACATTAAATACATTTATTTCTGTTTCAAATGAAGCGTGTTCTTTTAAACATTCTATTCATAATAGAATATTGTATCATGGTTTTGCATCGTTAATATTAAGTCCATAATTATAAGAATGTTTCAGCAGCATATATGATTTCTCATAAATCATGTGACACTGAAAACTAGTGTAATAGCTACTGAAAATTCATTTTTTACTAAATAATTACAGCACTGGAGATCATTAGAGACTTTAAAGTTCTTTCTGACCATAAACTTTTGAACAGTAGTCTCTCTGTATGTGTGTATATAAAAACTAAACCTAATTTGCTTTTAAATGTACATTCTTTAATCAAAATTCAAATGCATTTCTCTATTCTCATGAATTGGAATATAAAAAAACATTCTACATTCAAGGACTCCAAGGTCCTCTAATTATGACATTGTTAACATGCTTTTTGACCTTGACAGATTCTGGATTGGTACAAGGTTTTAAAAAATGTGTCTCCATCAAGACTTAAGTAGACAGGCATCTCTAAGCCTTTAACTCTAGCTAAGAAATAGATTATCAGAGAGAGAAAAGGGAGAATAAAAAGCACAGGAGAGAATACGAGAGAAACTGGCTCTTCTCTGATAAGGTGCCAAGAGAAGAGCTGTACAGTCTAACTCTCAGTACACAGCCGCATGAGCCAAAATTAATTGAATGTTAAGAATTTCTCTGAAAACGCTGACTGGCAAAGTAATATGTCATTATCAGTTCACACCCAGACTCGTGGATATTTTCCCACACCCACACAACCTGTTTATCCATTTACTGAAGGCTTCACATGTGAAAATGTCTTAGAGTTTCTAGGGCTATAGGATTACATGTTAAAGAGATAGCTCGCCAAAAATGGAAGTTGTGTCCTGAAAGAAGGTCATATAGTTTTGGAATAACATTTGAATGAGTCAATAATCACAGAAGTTAAATTTA
The DNA here is from genome assembly GCA_032357425.1 of Enteromius argenteus. Classification (NCBI taxonomy): domain Eukaryota; kingdom Metazoa; phylum Chordata; class Actinopteri; order Cypriniformes; family Cyprinidae; genus Enteromius; species Enteromius argenteus. The sequence goes on along the minus strand of JAUCMR010021164.1, from coordinate 2,790 downwards.
GGACGCACTGTTCTTTTTAATGGTGATGGCTTTGTTTCTCACTCTGTGGTTGCTCAGTTAGGAATTGTGATCAGATAGAATTATAATCATGATTCTCTCATTTTGAACGATTAGGTGGTTCTTCACCCAACTCCAAACAGCCCAAAGCAGGCAGAGCTCCACAAGATGACTGTGACCAAGGCCTGCCCTGATCAAGATCTGAAGATCAAACTTGCCGTGCGCATGGACAAACCTCAGAACATGAAGGCTTGTGGGTAAGGGATTTTGTGAGGACAGGAATACTCATCTATTAAAGTCTTCAGTTCATTTGGAGATTGTATTTCAAAACAGTATCCAGGCATAAAATATTTTATTTCATGACAATGAAAAACTATGTACTTTATTGCTATCTACCATTTGGGGTCAGTAAAATTAAAAAGAAAAAAACAAAAGCTTTTTCTATTACGTCTCTTATGGTTACCAAGGTTGCATTTATTTGATAAAAATAACATCCCATAAAATATTGTAAAATAAATATAAAATATTGTGAAATGTTATTACAATTTAAAATGTATTTTCCTTTTTAATATATTTTAAAATATATTTTTTTCCTGTGGTGAAAAAGCTGGATTTTCAGCAACCATAATTCCAGTCTTTAGTTCCTTCAGAAATCAATCAAAATGCTAATTTTGTGCATAATAAGAAACATTTCTTATTATTATTAATACTGAAATGGATATATTTTTACATGATTATTTTATTAATAGAAAGTTCAGAAGAACTTTAGAGTGAAAAATATGAGAGTATGAATTAGTAAAATATTGTGATTATTCCTTTAGGTATTTATGGGCTGTTGGCAAAAATGTTTGGAAACGCTGGAAGAAGCGCTTCTTTGTCTTGGTCCAGGTATGTCCTTTAATATATTTAAAATGAGTTAATGAAAAATATAATGAATGTAAAAGTTTGGTTTCGCCTTTGTGTCATCAGGGCCTTAATGAACCATGTACAATTTTAAGTAGTTCATATGACACAGATTTAACCCAGAGAATTTAATGGGCTACATATGGCATATTAAGCATTTCAATACTATTTTTGTTTCTCTTTCTCCTACAGGTGAGTCAGTATACCTTTGCGGTGTGCAGCTATCGAGAGAAGAAGTCAGAACCACAGGAGCTGCTGCAGTTAGATGGCTATACTGTGGACTACACTGACCCACAGCCAGGTAACACTCCAACAGATAAGATTACTCTTATCTACTAGACTTTCATGAAACTGTTCTCACTTTCTGGTTGTCAAACGTGAAAAATATCCATAGTTCATGTAATAAACTACATCTTTGGTTTTTGGTTTGTAATGCAGCAAAAATGCATTTTAGGTGTATCCACCAAAGTTGACTTCTTTTATTTCTGTGTGTACAGGTCTGGATGGAGGCCGAGCTTTCTTCAATGCAGTGAAGGAGGGTGACACTGTGATCTTTGCCAGTGATGATGAACAAGACCGCATCCTATGGGTGCAGGCCATGTATCGAGCTACTGGCCAATCACACAAACCCGTCCCGCCCACCCAGGTCCAGAAACTGAATTCTAAGGGCGGAGCTGCGGCACAGATGGATGCCCCCATCTCTCAGTTCTGTAAGTAAACATACCAGTAAAGCATTTCAACACAATGTCAGTCAGGGCAAAAATTTACTGAAGCTGAGATGGCAAGTAAATTAATACATAGCAAGGGTTGTTAATATAATATATACTCCACAACAACTCACATAAAGTAACAGTTTTCCCCGTGACAGCATGTCATTTCGGTCTAATGTACAGTAGATAGCACATACTAATAATGAATAAATTAATTTAGGTTGAATTAGTAACTTAATATGTCATAGTAATGTTACCTTGCACTCTCAGCATACTGCACAAGTAGCAGGAAAAGGTAAGATCGAGTGTGTAGAGTGTAAAAATGTGTTTATTTTAATGTCCATGTCTTTGTTACTGCCCTTACGCACTCCTGATTAGCTTTAGTATCCGTGTAAGGTTTTTCAGCTAATTTAAAATAACTTAAATAACTTAAAGTGGTCAAACAATACCATCCATAAAGGTATAGTTAACCCAAAAATGAACATTATGACATCTTTTACTTACCCTCATGTTATTTCAAAACCAAACGACTTACTTTCTTCTGTAGAGCACATACATTTTGCATTTATATGTTTTCAGAAGACTTAATGATTTTATGGAAGCTTAAAATCTTTCCATTGTTCATTTGTGTGCAATGCATTTTTCACAATGTGTTCTTTTGTGTTCCACAGAAGAAAGTAAATTCTGGGGGTTTGGAATGACACGAGAATCAGTAAATAATGACAGAATTTTCATTTTTGGGTCAACTGTCCCTTTAAAACTTCAATTTTATTGAATTGGGATTCTGCTAAACGTTCTCACCAAAACACCTGTTAAAGTTTAAAAAAAAAGGTACTTCAGACTAATATCAAATCACTTTGAAGCATCAAAATAATAATAGATCCTGCTATTCAGAACCTTGTCTTTTGGTGTGCATCTACTTCAGCATCTGTCCATAGCAATGTCTTATATCACAAAATGTCTCTATCAAAAGGAATTGATACACTGTTTAATTAAATATAGCTTACGTTTTAACCACATATACAGGTCTTTTCAAAAAATTAGCATATTGTGATAAAGTTCATTATTTTCTGTAATGTACTGATAAACATTAGACTTTCATTTATTTTAGATTCATTACAAGTAGTCTGAAGTAGTTCAAGCCTTTTATTGTTTTAATATTGATGATTTTGGCATACAG
>JAUCMR010021161.1:0-13776 GCA_032357425.1 Enteromius argenteus | reverse complement strand
TTTTCTGTGTGAATATATTTTAAAATGTAATTTATTCCTGTGATACAAAGCATCATTACTCCAGTCTTCAGTCTCACTTTCAGACCTTTCAGAAATCATTCTGAAAGTGCAGCCTCGATGAGCAGAAGAAACATCTTTAAAAACCATTACATATCTTACTGACCCCAAATTTTTTAATGGTAGTATATATATATATATATATATATATATATGTTAATAATGAAATTTAAAAGAAATATTTTAATAGACAAAGAGTAAGTGATTTTATAAAAGCAAACTGGAAAATCAAAAGAAAATTCAAAAATATAACTTGGCATGAGTTTTAAGGTTTTTAAGGGTGCTTTATGACTGATTCATTGCTGTATTTCTTTATTTTAGGCTATTTTAAGCAATATTGGTGGAAGAGAATATAATTTTATAGTTAATTTTAAAAGAAATCTAATGGCTTGTATTATCAACAATGAGTAAGCTATTTTATAAAAGCTATCTGGAAAATGAAAATGGCAAAATATAACTTGTTAGCATGAGTTTTGTGAATTTACATGGTAGCATATTCCTTGATATGTATTATGTAAACCTTTGTTGCATTTAAATGATAATTTATTCCTTGATGTACTTTTCATTGTTTCAGGTCACTTTAAGCAATTTTTGGGAAGAAAATCTAACTTCAAAGTGGTATTTTATGAGAAAATTAATTAAAGCGATAGTTTAGGCTACTCTGATAAGAAAATTCTGTCATCATTTTTTTACTTAATGTTGTTCCAAACCTATTGGCTTTTTTTTCTTTTGTAAAAAAATGTATACCACACAATGAAATATTGTTTTTTGACCCTATTGACTTCAACAAAAACTGTCAAAACATCAGTCAAAATAGATTTTTGAGATAGAAATGAAGAGAAATGAAGCTACACAGGTTATAAACAACATTAGGCTAAATAAATGATGACAGAATTGTAACTCATGGGTGACCTCTCACTTTACTGAGAAAAAATGTTAATGAACTTTACCTGGCGCAGTTACTGGCACAAGAGTACAACGTCCCAGTGGCCGAATGGGTTTGTTTCACCTTTTAAAGGTGAGAAGTGAAACTTGAGGCCCTTATTGGCTCCTCAGGAAGTCTGCCTTTGTAGGTGAGTGAATGGTGTCTATTGGCTTCTGTGTGTGTGTGTGTGTGTGTGTGTGTAGCAGATGCTGGAACTGGTGGACAGAGGTGGCGGCGGCAGCTGTCTGATGTCTGTAATGTGGCTCATGGGATATCTTTATGAAAACACACAGCCTCTTATTATGATCATCATTACAAAACATGAGCTCATTCAACTGGACCAAAGCATTCTGAATACAAATACTGCGTCTACAGAGTCTCTCATCCACTGCCATCTAAAATCAATGACTGTGTGTGTAGGCATATGTGTTGTTAGCATTAATGTCTGAATAAAAACATATATCTTCAGGGATCAACATTAAGCATTTCTGCTGCTGGTCTGTTTGACCTGTAGTTCATGATTTTAATTGCCCTTCCAACATTTTCACAGTCAAAAGAATGATCCGTTTTTACTTTCAGCAAGGCTTTTTTAGGTTTGCTACAAAATATTATATTCTCATAGCGTTGCAAAACTAAAGTTGAGCCACTAATGTCACATGGACTGTTTTACCTGTGTATTTACTGCGTTTCATTTCGGTTGCTGTCTATGGAGGGTCAGATAGCGCTCTGATTTCATCAAAAATATCTTAATTTGTGTTCAGAAGATGAACAAAGGTTTTACAGGTTTGGAACGACATGTGGGTGAGTAATTAATGACAGAATTTTAATTTTTGGGTGAACGATACCTTTAAAATTTAACATTCAATTTTTAACATTCAACATGTTGAGATGAATACTCGAGGTATTACAGTACTTTTAAATGAAACCTGCTTTAAATGGCTTTTACAAGAGACTCTTCTTGTAAAAGATCTTTGTTTTCACATTTCTTAACATAAAACTGCTGTCTGTACCCATAATGCCAACTCTGCCTGGCTAATTTTTTGAAAACTATGACTTTCTTTGTTCCAACGAGCTTTGATTCCTCTCTTACTCATGGTATTTCATCTATAAAAGCTTATTTCTGCAAACAGCTTTCATTTTGCCTTTTTCTCAGAAGAAGATCGACAGAACCCACAGTTCCCAGACACTTTCTTGTGTTCATCATTCAAAGTCACTGTAGGTATTGTGCTTATTATTAATTAAGACTTAACGACACTGCTTCGCTGTGCTTGAAATTTAAAGAGGAGCTATAATATAACATGCTATATTGATCCCATTAGCTTTAAAATTCCATTACGTATAATCTTATTTTAATATTTGATGCAAAGTTTGCTTAGCCAAGATTGAAAAAAACTCAAGAAAAGCAGTTAAAGCAGACGAGCGAATGAATTTATCCTGCTTTCCACACACACAGACCAGAGTTTCATTTAGTTTCTAGTCCATTAGCTCTCCATTTCATTTAGGGCCTTGTCTAATGAATGTTGACATTGTATCCACTCTCAATCCGAAGCGTTTCACTGTCAGCCCGCCACGACTGGAGTCAGGTTCAACGCATCCCTCTTTGAAATTCAACGCGCGGGGCTTACATCGATACAATCACCCTCACACATGCCATTGGACACATGTTCACTTTGATATCTGTCCTTTTGAGCCGAGCAGATTGGCACAGGCCTCAACATCACAACAAACCCGGCAATTAGATGTCCCCGCTGTCCCAGACACAATGTTATAAAACTGTTTAATATGTATAAGGATCTGTTTGTTTTGTTCGCCACCTTTCAAACAAACAAAGGATAATCCACCCATAGAATATGTCATTGTAATGACCTGACACCATTCATTCTGGAGATGCGCTTCATCAAATCATGGACGTAACCTGTCACGGACTGCTGCTCGCAGCTGACTGCAGGCACTTCCCTGACTTGTGGGTCTGAATGCAAAGCTCAGCGTTGAGGTCAGTGGAAAGTGCTGAGGGTGAATCTGAAAGAAATGGCTGGGTCATTTTTTCAGCCTAAAATCAAAAAGATGATTAAGGTTTTTTTTGCATTGTGAAATCATTTTCATGACAAACTTATTTTTTACTTTCTTACTGAACTAGTTATTGCGTCTAGTTAAGTTAGGGTACAAATGTTTAAATACACTTTTATATCTTAAAAACTAAACTAAATTAAAAAAAATAAATTAATAAAATAAATAAATAAACTAAATAATTGGGGTTTAAATACACTTACCTGTCATACAAAATTAATAAAAATCAAATAATAAATCTTAAATAGGCATTTTCTTCATGCAAAATATATTTATTATATATTTATATATACACAGGTTTTTTTAAATTAATTCACAATTGTTTGCATATCTAATGAAGATAATAATTATAATAACTAAGTATGTAATTGCACACTTAAATTATTATTCACAACCATAATCAATAATAACAACAACAACATACAACTGACTTTCTATCTAACTATTGAGGAAAGGAAATTTAAATGGGCTCAATTTTCATAAAAAAAGCAAATAATAATAATGAAAAGTTTAAAAATAAGCTTTATTTTTGAATATTTTACATATGTAATGATATTAATTAAAATATTTAATTATATACAACTTAACAATTATTATTGTTCTTCTCATTCATATGCAATAATAATAATATATTTTTTTATATAATTATTTTATTTACCATAGAGGATGGGAGTTTAAATATGCTTCACCATCATAAAAAAAAATACTAAAAATAAAATAATGCTTTATTTTTATACCAAATTAATAAGAATATATAAAAAATATATAACTTAATATTTTTTTATGTGAAATATGATTTAAACATTCCTTAACAATTCTCATGAGGATCACTCATACGATCATGAAACAGAAACACGCATATCTCAAGCACATCCTGAAGCAACATGTCTATCAGCCAATCTCAATCCCGTCATTAGTTAGAAATATTGCTTCAGGTAAAACAAAGGATGTTGACAGGAACACATTCTGTACATCATGTTAAGCAATATCACAGCCAGCATTTTGTTCTAATCACATTTTAGCCTCCAGAATCCTGAAGCTCCAGTAAGCTAATGGCGATAAAGTCTTTTACTGTGAAGTGCGAGACTGTATTCTCACGATTTCACACTTTGTGAGAAACAGAGTTATTATGCTCTCCTGTGCAGAACTCAAATCCTTTAATGATAGTTCTGGTGAAGCAAATGAGTCAAGGGCCATTTTAAAAGCTCTTAACCTCTAATTATGTTAGAGGTGAACGGATCCACAATAGCACCACTGTGGTCATCTGAAGCCGTGGCCTCTTGGTCCATTTCTCTTTGATAAGACACAATGACGTAGACACTTCCCAGAAGCAACATCAAACCCGGAGACTAATGATCACCACCTGCTTAGGTCCTTTGCTATAAAGAATGACACTGATGAGACAGGATGTTCTTTTGCCTTTGAATACTGTCCTTTAATAAAACAAGTCCAGAAATTCAATATTTGATTGACAAAGCTCTAATTATTCAATATTTGAGTGACAAAGCTCTAATTATAGAAGCCTGTTATAGTGGCATAGGGCTTTCATGAAGCATACACCAGACATTTTCACATCCTGAAACAAGGGCAAAGCTGATAAATGGAGATGCGAGCAGTATTTGATCATGAAAGACTCACTTTCACAATGGAAAGGCATTGTGGGTCACTGTCCTGATATACATTTCCAGATTTCCAGATCCCTAATTCTTCTTTTTTAAATTTTCCTTTCTGAAAATCCTACTGTGTCATACTATTCGACTATATTCACAAAGAAAGAAAGAATGTAAAAAAAGTAATCTAAAAGTCATATATATATATGTATATGATTGATTCAATAAGCCCATTCATTATTCATTAGACTGATTCAAAGTGATTCAGTTGATTCTTGAGCATTTTTGAATGATTACTTTGGTCTATCCGGTCTCATGGCATTAACGTACCTTGGTATACATTTAAGCAAGCCCCAAAATATTCACCAATAAGTACATATCACTGCAGTTTCCAAAAGAAATTAACACTAGAGTAAAACTCTGACACCTTTTATATTACTTTTTACACAAATTTACAGAGTTTTGATTAATAAAGTGTAATTTTTCGCACAATTACTTGAAGAATATCATGTTACGACAATATTAATATGCTGGGATATTTGAAAACTGATGCATTTGAACATTAGCATCACACATATCCAGCTTCATATCTATGTGTTTTCTTAGATGGAAGGTTTACTCAGTAGCTTTCATGATAAGACATTGCACTTATGGAAAGGGCCGGTTTGAATCCTGTGTAAAGGGTTTGACAAAACAGTTCAAATTTGAGTATAAGGAAGTTGAAATGACATGGTTGCATCAACAAATGCGTTTTTATATTAGTTTCGCATTTGTTAACACTATCAGGTATGTTTAGGGTTGGACTTGGTGTAGGGCATATTTCCAACATGATAGAGCATTAACTTTTAGCAACAGTCCACGGATATTTAAAATCTGAACTTCCGCAATACATACCTATATTAAAGTAATATAAACACGCCGGGGTTCACATACTGAACCTGTGTTTTAGCGCCACTTAGTGGACATTTCTCTTTGCAACTGCGGCGAAACGTGCAGTAAGGTACATAAAACGGTGTTGCACAAAAAGTGCACAGAGGTACATATTTTTATGAGACCAGGTTGACATTGGTTATAGAGTGGGGTTTTGAACCCCAAAAAATAATTGGCTCATATGAGTCATTTGTTTGTGAATCAGACTAAACTGCTTACCCTATGGTTTGTGTGCAGCTCGCAAGCACAAGCCAGCAGAAAGATGCGTCTTCAAATTATGTTTCTGTCGTTATCTTCCAATTACGTGCCTACATTTAACACTCAGGGTCAGGTGTTTTGTTCAGCAAAGCTCTGCTAATAATAATTCTGTAATAAACCATACGTCAAAAAAAATGTCAGCTCTGGCCTTTTGAAGGAGCCCGGCTAACACCTGCCTTCAAAGCTCCGATTAAATATAGCGTGCTGAAACTTTTCTCAACATCCTTCCAAAGTTTATGACAGCTTCAAAGACAGGTTCATATCAGAGTAAAAAAAAAGACCTTCAGACAAAGCCAAGTAAGTACGCTGAAGTCACTAAAAAAAGCTATTATAGCATAAAATATCAATATCACACAATGAACCTACAAGATATGAAAATCTGATACTGAATATTAAACATGTTCTTTCGGAGGAATGCAAACTGACTAATCTGAATGGGCAGGAAGGAAATTGGTTTATATTCAAATATGCTTGAGTGAAAGGAGATTAGAATACAATACATATTCAAATGCTAATGTGGCACATTTGTCTGTGAGGCAGTGGGCCATACTATTTGACTCTCCCCTCAACATAACAAGTGCTAACTCAGGCAGGAGATTAGCAAGTGGAGTGTTTGTGAGAGTTGGGTATGTGCGCCGCTTCAGTTTTAATGTGTCGCAGACGCCCGCTTCAAGCGAGGACCTCCAATACAATTACACAGCGTTTGCATTCACTGTATTATCAATGCTCAGCCAGAGAGAATGCTGGGTAATGGGACTAATTAAACTGCGGTGGAGGTGTTTTGCAGCATGGTAATAAAGGTCTGTGCTTGTGAAGGCTTTTTATTAGAAATGTACATTCATATGCAGATGCGTGAAGCCGAACTGTGTAAATCCAAAGACGTATCAATATAGCATCTGAAAGGGTGCTGTTCTTTACGGTCTTATTTGAATGACCTCATAGGCCCCGTGGATAATGTGCCAAAAGGTTGTGGTGCTGTATGAAAAAAAAAAGCCATTGTGTTGCTAAAATAGCTCTGTGTAGCTTTTTTCGGCTTGGCTTGAGTGAAATGGCATCAAGGACAGAAGGAGAAGCAAAGAGAGAGAGAGAAACAGCTATTTATGATGATGATTTAACATTACTGATATTTAATTAGATACATATATAAATATACAGTGGATGAAACATGAAAAATAAAATAATTGTATATTGATTGTAATTTTTTTTTAATTCTTTGCTTGTTTCATTTAGGGGTTAAGAAGGCTGTCTATATACACACACACATACACACAGATAAAACACAAATAACACTGATAAAATAATTGTATTTGATTAAAATAATTGTAATTTTCCATAAAATTAGATGGATTGGCACTTTTTAAACATAGAATAATACAATCATTATACTTTATTATATTTTATTTTGCATTACTATTAGTTGGGAAATGGGAATATACATGTCAAAATATTAATAAAAAAAAAAATGAAATAGGCCTTTATTTTCTTTATCCAAAATTAATATAACTTCGAATTAAGTATAACCTAATATTTTATCTTATTTTATTTTTCTTTGTTTTATTTGGATGTAATTGTTTTACTCATAAACAATAATTTTATTTTTATAGCATTTTTTGAATTATTTAATTTTAATTTATAAAAAAGGATGGGCTTTCATTTTCTTTACTAAAATATGTATTTTGGACTTACCTGCATATAAATAACTTTATAATAATTGTATAATAAATTAATAGGATTTTCTATCTATCTATCTATCTATCTATCTATCTATCTATCTATCTATCTATCTATCATCTGTCTGTCTATCTATTGCATTGCTCCAGGTTGAAATACACTTTTATATCTTAAAAAATGTAATAAAATAAGTAAACTGGAGATGGCGGTTTAAATACACTTAACGGTCAAAAAAAATTGAAAAATCAAATAATAAACCTTAAATAGGCATTTTCTTAATGCGATATATGTGTGTATTTTAATTCATTTCTATTTATAATGTATATAATATTTATAATAACTATGTAATTGCACAGATTATTATTATTTTTCACAACCATAATCAATAATAATAACAACATACGACTATCTATCTATCTATTTAATATTTTAGAAACCTGCACAATATCTCAAATAACTGAATAATCAAAGATTTAGTAGCACGAAATGTCCTCAAACGGGCCTTTAATTTAAATTTGAAGAGAGTAAAATAGGGCAACAATATGACAGAAGCCATCCAGTAAGGTAGGAAATGATATTTCATGCCACTTTCCAAAAACAGACCTAAAACACACACATGCACACAGAGAAATTCCCTAGTTGAAAGAGGAGCGCTCAGCTGCTTTGTGAGCTCTCCATGGTGCTGAAATCTGACTGCAGTCTGGAGCTGCTGGGCTCGCAAATGAAACGCCAGAGCACCATGTGGATTCCAGGTTCAAATCGAACTTTTCACTCTTTTTTTGGGGGGGTCTGTCGTATGACTTAGTATAAGACGACAAGCAGATGGGAGCCTCATTAATTTAATAGTTTTAGGGCATGAAAATCCTAGTAGTTTTAGTCTTGTAATTGAAATTTGCTACAATTTTTCATTACAACTCTTTCAGCGGCATAGCGCCACACTGTATTTGAACAGCACAGATGCAGAAGTCATTTAAAACTTAAATTAATAATTAAAACAGATAAGGGCTGTAATTTAGATAACCCAGCTAATGAAGTTGGAGATAAGAGTTTTCCCATTTCCCAACTGCTTGCTATCAGCACAGATAAGTTGTAAATGTGATAGAAACACAATTCGATTAATTTGTTCTCGTTGTCATCCCTTACTGGATGTCCTTTCAATTATATTTCCAGTTTCCACTGAACTATTCACAGGATGACCTTCAAACGGTTTGTAAAGTGCAATGTAACATTTTTATTATATATTTTTTTTAAACATACTCTGTGCAGAAAGTGCACTTCAGTGCATAGACGAGCAAACAAGTACTGTTTATTTTCTCATCAGTGACCAAACTCATTTCACAATGGTCACGATTGTGCAACCTCCTCTATATGCAAATGAGCCGCTGATACACTTTGAAATCGCTCTTGTAACGATGGAGATGGGGGCGTGCAGATCCAAATGCAAGCTTTTTACTCAAAATCGTGGTCAGAACATGCAGGGTCAAGAACACAGCAAACAGGTGTGGCAAACACAATACACAAGAATAATCCAGATAGCAGGTCGATCAGTAAACAGTATCCAATACAGGGCAAGACAGGGCAAAAATCCAAAACAAGGCAAAGATTGGTACATGGAAAATCCACTCAATAAACAGGAAACAAACACAAGGAAACACTTTGTAGGGACGAACACAATACTCAGCGGCTAGGCTACAAGCACAGACAATTTTAAAGGTGACACAACGAGTTAATAAGGGGGCAGGACTGATGAGTAGTCATGGTGATTAACAAGCACAATGGGTAACAAACACTTCACAATAAGAATCCTTAACAGAGAAACACAGACAGCACATACACAACAGTTTGAGGTGGAGTGCCCTCTGGTGGGATTTGTGGGCACTCCAGCTGGAATTCATGACAGCTCTCTTCCTCTCTCGGCTCCAGAAAATCTCTCCTTAGATAGGGCTTAGTAAGAAATAGGGATATTCTATATCTCAATACTTGTATATTACTTCTGAAAATGTTTCAAAGTGTTCACTAAATTAGACCATTTTGAATTTTCAAGTCATTATGACACAATAAATTTTTTTTACGTGTTTTTGATTGGGCACAAACTTGACATGATTTGACAAAGTTGGTTACATCCGTTGACATGGATGGCCACCAGAAAGAGTTCTGTACCAAATGAGGTGTGCGTGATATACCTGGGTGACCTGAGCTGAGAGACGAGTGGACCCATTGCATGATGCGTGGCCGTAGAGTAGCTGGTATGTATTGTTTGTTAGGTGGGCACTGAGAAGGAGATGGGTCCTGTTGTTGTTCTCGTTGCATCTCCTCCATAATATCCCAGGAAACTGGAGCTAGCACAACTGTGGTAGGGAGAATTAAATCAGGGGTTTCTGTTGCCATGGGTGACTCATGTCTGCGGTAAAGGGCATCCGCCTTGCCTTTTTTACTGCCTGGTCTGTAAGTGACTGTAAACTGGAATCTCGTGAAGAACAGTGACCACCTGGCTTGGCGTGGGTTCAAACGTTTGGCACTTTTAATTTATTCAAGATTCTTGTGGTCGGTGATAACTTGAAATGGATGCACTGCCCCCTCTAACCAATGTCTCCACTCTTCCATAGCTGCTTTCATTGAGAGGAGCTCCTTGTTCCCCACATCATAGTTTCGTTCTGCTAATGATAATTTTTCTGGAGAAGAAGGCACATGGGTACATTTTCCCCGGTTGACCATGTCGTTGGGAAGGAACTGCTCCTATGCCACAGTCTGACGCGTCAACCTCTACAATGAAAGGCAGATTAGGATCAGGGTGTTTCAGAATGGGGGCAGATATGAATCTCTCTTCGTGGTCAGCTTCTTGGTTCCATTAGAGTTTCTTAGGTTTATCTTTCAACAGAGATGTTAAGGGTGCTGCTACAGTGCTGTAGTTTCTAATGAAGCGTCTGTAAAAGTTGGCGAAACCCAGAAATCTTTGTAACTGCTTTACCGAGGTGGGTTGTGGCCATTCCGTTACTGCCTGGACCTTGGTCTCATCCATCTTGACCCCATGATGACTAATATGATAGCCTAGGAATGAAGTTTTATGGACGTGGAACTCACATTTCTCTGCCTTGACATAAAGCTGATTCTCCAGCAGCCGAGAAAGTACAGCATTGACATGTTGGATATGGTCTTGCTCAGAAGTAGAATATATACGAGGATGTCGTCAATGTAAGCGATTACATACTTGTGTAAGATGTCCTTGAAGATCTCATTTATGAAAGATTGAAAGACAGCTGGGGCGTTCGCAAGATAAAATACGGCATGACCTGGTACTCGTAGTGCCCCCTGGTGGTGAGAAATGCCGTCTTCCATTCATGCCCTCTTTAATTCGAATGAGGTTATACACACTCCTCAGATCCACTTTAGTATATATAGTTGACTCACGTAGTTGTTCTAATGCAGATGGTACAAGAGGAAGTGGATACCTGAACTCGACAGTAACGTTGTTTAGTGCCCTGAAGTCTATACATGGGCGTAAGCCTCCATCCTTCTTGTTCACAAAGAAGAATTCCGCTGCTGCTGGTGAGGTTGATGGTCAGATAAATCCTGAACTAAGAGCCTCCTCAATATATTCCTCCATGGCTTGACTCTCTGTTCTTGAGAGGGGATAAACTTTACTTTTAGGAGGCATGGCGTTGGGTCTATTGCACAATCCCATGGTCGGTGAGGAGGTAATTGAGTAGCTTTGGCTTTACTAAAAACCTCAGAGAGGTGCTGATAACAGGCTGGTATCTTGACAATGGACTGAACCTCAGGACTTTTAATGCTTGTGGTAAAACATGGTTGTGGAGTGGATGTGAAGCAGTGTTTGAGACAGAAAGGAGACCATTTCATTAGCTCACCATGGAACCAGGAGATGTCAGGATCATGGATAGATAGCCAGGGATGACTTAGAATGACTTTGTGAGTCCACTACATAAAGAGTAATGGATTCTTGATGAAATAGTCCAACCTTGAGTGTAAGGGTTACGGTCTGCTGGGTGATTCCTGTTCCAATGTTTTCATCGTCCACTGATTTGATTTGGATTGATGGTGTGCATGGTCGAGTGGGTATTTGAAATCTCTGGATGACGTGTTGACCGATGATGTTCAGAACAGTTCCAGAATCAACCATCGCTGTCAATTCGATAGGCACAGTATCAATGTCCAACAAAACAGCTAGTTGAAATGATTTATTTTTAAGGAGGTAGAAGTGGTGCAGGTTTACCTGGGATGGCCCTTGAAGTTTGTGCGGGCATCCTGCAGTGCAATGGCCTGATTCACCGCAGTAAAAGCATAGCTGGTTCAAACGACGATGTTCTCTCTCCTTTTCTGATATACATGAAATGTTACGTTGCATGGGTTCTGCCAGAGCATGAGTTTCAGTGAGTGAAGAATTTGAATCTGTGGATAATCCTTTCAGACTTCTTTGACAACTGGGAACCTGTCTCATTAGATTGTCAATCTTGATTGTCAAAGTGATGAAATCAGAAAAAGATAAATGCTCCCCTTTACAGGCCAACTCTGTCTGTAACTCAGTTGAAAGGCTGTTGCGAAACATGGCTTTTAGTGATATATAGTTCCATCCACTTTGTGCAGCTAGTGTTCTGAACTCAATGGCGAAATCAGAATTGAATCAATTGTACGGAAACATCCTGACCTGGGGGATATTCAAACACTTCTCTAATCTGTTGAAGAAAATAATCCACAGATCGTTTAATACGACAAATCAGTGTCCCACACTGCAGCGGCCCAGTTGATTGCTTTTCCTGACATCAGTGACATGATAAAAGCACATTTGAGTCTCATAAGTATCCCCTTGATGCTCAAGATATAATTTCACTTGATGTACAAAGCTTCTACAATGTTCTGCAGTGCCATCAAACTTGTCAGGTAGAGCAAATCTTACCATCTGAGGTGTGGGAGAAGGCAAGGTATGAATGTAGCTCATTAACTGATCTTAGTTGGTGAAGTTGTTCATGATATCTCTTGAGCATTTCGTTCTGGTACTGGAACGTCGCCTGCAGATTAGACACTTCCGCTGGATCCATGTTAGACAAAGTATTCTGTAACATGGATGCTGACACAGAATGTGAACCCATATGCGGAAGTTTATTTAAGACAATAGGCAGAGACAGGTTAGTATGTTCAGGCAATTGGTCAATAACAGTAAGGCAGTCCGATCTGGCGTCATACACAGGGGAGATCCAAGAGGCATAAACGGTAAGGCAGGCAATAGGTCCAAACAGATACAAAAGCATCAGTCCAACAAACGTACCAGGTTAAAGGGAGAATCCGTGAGATCGTGGTCAAGAACAGGCAGAGTTGATAACAATAAACAGACAGAACAACAGAGATAATAACGCTTGGTAAGGCAGTGAGACTGGCAATACTTCACAGAAAGCTGAAGTTTGAACTCAGGCTTTATGCTGAGCAAACAGGAAGTGAGTGCAGAGGGAGCGGAGTTGAGTCAGTACTCAGACGAGGGCTCCCTCTGCTGGCTTGGCATTACACTTAGTAAGAAATAGGAATGTTCAAATCAATACACCAAAGGAATCAGAATTATAATTTTTAATTCTGAATCTGCACCGATTCAAAATTAATCAAACTTGCTAAAAGGGCGTTTTGTATTTTATGCACCATCACTTCAAATCCTCTTTTTTTTTTTTTTTTGTCATTTGTATTCAAACAACTCACTAAATCAGTTTTGACTCACTAAAACAAACAGTTTGAACTGAATCACAAAAATAAATCAAACTTACTATTTGTATTTTTGCTACTTAAATCAGAGATGCTATTAAAGGTATTCAAACTTTGTGGGTTCCAAAAGAAATCATATTTAATTGTTCATAATAGGACTTCGTAAGAAATAGGAATATTCAAATCGATACACAAAAGGAATCAGAATCATAACTTTTAATTCTGAATCTGCACTGATTCAAAATGAATCACATTTGCTTGTTTTATACTTTATGCACCATCATTTTAAATCTTTTTTTGTTGTTATTTTTATATCACTGAATCAGTTTGGACTCACTAAAACAAAGAGTTAAAACTGAATCACAAAAATGAATCTGTCACACTGTCCGGTATTCACCTGTTCATCTCGTCCATGTGTTTATCGCCTAGTGTTTACCTTTTGTATCCTCGTGTTCTCCCTTGTTTGTGATTCCGGCCTGCTCATCAGTGTTCACTCCCTGCCATTCGTGTGTGTCCAGGTGTTCCCAATTATCCTCGATTGTAGTCAGTATTTAA
>JAUCMR010021160.1:0-13802 GCA_032357425.1 Enteromius argenteus | reverse complement strand
ATATATATATATATATATGTAGTATATACATTAGATATGTACATTACATTACGTTACATTAAATATAATAAAATGATTAATGATGAAAATGATTTACTTATTAATCAACTGATTAAATAAATGTAATAAAATGTAATGAAATAAATGATTAAATACATGCATATATATATATATATAATACCTGACTATTGTAATATTTATGTGTATACAATTTATTGCATTTACAGTGTTTTAATCAAAAACACTGCAAAAACAGTAATAATTTTGAATGATCATTACAATTTCAAATAACTCTATAATTCCATTTAAATATATTTTCAAAGTAATTTATTCCTGTGATGGCAAATATCATATGCCATTTTCAAAAATCATTCTAATGTCGATTTGCTATGTGTTAAATTTTTTTTATTTATTTTGGAAACAGTGAGGCACTGTTACTCAAAGATTCTTTGCTGAATGGAAAGTTCATCAAAGAATATTTTATTTTATTGAACATAACACACACATAAACATATTTTATGTAACATATTCAATATATAATTTTTAATACAATTATTTATATTATAAAATCATAAAACAATTGAGTCTTACAACAGTTGTCACAGACATGAAAGTGCATCATAAAACACACACACACACAAAACTTTATTATACAAACTGTTGTCCATTACATTCTTTTCAATGTGAATTGTTAACAAATCAATGATACTCATTTCCTGTCACAAATCTCTGAATTGTCCGGTTGTGCACCAAGCTTGATGACCCCATGATTTTGAGACTGAGCCACCCACAGAATGAACCCGACCCAGTTCTATGGAGGAAATGAGAGAGCTCTGAGTACATTTTCCCCTGCAACAAGCATGCCAGTACCCCTGAAGTCAGCACCTGTGTTCTAAAAGAAGCCCAGGCAACAGGAGACCCAGGGCCAGAGACGAGGCTTACTCTGAAACCCAACACTCCGCACCCTTTTAACAGCATTAAACCACCACAAATAGCCAGCAGCATTGCTCTTCTCCGGAATAGTACCATGCATGCTCAACAATTACTGTTTCCTGTGGCTGCACATGACAGTAACAAATTAGACATTTCCATCTACATCATTACAGAGGATTACAACATATGCCATCCGTAATAACCACAGGTCATTATACACCTGTCAGTAAACATATCTTTGGTTCTAAAGCTAAGAATATGCCCTAATTTCCCATAATCCTAAACTGTTAACTGTTTAAATGAACATTGGGATAAAAACAGAATCCATTGGCTCTGAATATGAAAATATAAATATGAAAATCCACCATGATCAGTTGTCATTTTCAGTAGCTAATCTCATGGAAGCTGTGAAACAATTGCAAAGGTGTCTTTAATGCTCTACGGAAACAATACAAAGCAAGTGTTCACTGGGGTCAATGGCAAAATAGAGAAGGAGGGAGAGAGAGAATGCTCAGTGTTTGAGGAGAACGTAAGCTCCAAATCTGACCGCTCTGTTTATTTTTAACATTGGCAGTCAAGCTGGGCCCCACGGTGCTAATAACTTTGTTCCTCTCTGTCACTAGCATTTGGCCAGCAGCATCCCAGTTTATTCTAAGAGGTCATATAGCTCTCTCTTTTTCCGGAGGCTGGCATATAATTTTTCAGGCAGTGCACTTTAAACAGCTGATTCCCAGGACACAGATGCACAGCACAGGACACGAAGCAACTAGTTATAATATATACATTTTTTTTTACATTTCTACTCCATAGCACAAAATATTGTGGTTGTTGTGTTGAATGGAACTTGTTAATGATTTAACCACAGATTTCTTAGGGCTCTAGATAGTCCCAATCTGTATTAGTTTTTTTATTATCTAATTTACTGTTTTCAAGTTGCATTGCAAAACACTTTTGCTGTTATTGAGGTGAGATAGCAGGACTATGTAAGTATGATTAGGTTTAAGAGAGTCAACAGTGTAATTCTAAATGCATAGATGCAGATACTGTTTTTAAATATACGTGCAATGTCAAAACATATACAGTATGTATAGAAGAAATGCATTGCATCAAATGATTAATCTAAATCTGGTAATAAACTACACTTAAGATGCAAAAATAAAGCATGGCACTAGAAACAGCAAGGACATTCATTCAATTCCCAGGGAAAGAAAGAACTGAATCATGCAATACCTTGAATGCAATGTAAGTTACTTTGGATTAAAACATTTGCCAAATGAATAAATATAATGAGGGTCCTTGTGTTCTGTTTTGCAAATTGTCATAACTTATAAATGACTTGAAAACACTGGAATATACTATCTGTTTTTAAACCAACTGGGAAAATATAAATGCAGTTTCAAATTCAATTCAAAGCATGATCAAATGTGTACTTAAACAAAGTTCATCTGAAAATTTAAATTCTATGAACACTTACTCACCCTTACATTGCCCCAATCTGCATGACTTTCTTCTGTGGAACATAAAAGAAGACATTATTAAAGTATCTTTGTTTTTTTCTCCCCCTGAGTACACATTGAATGTCAATGGGGCCACACTGACTTTTATTGTATGGACAAAAAACTTTAAATATTCATTAAATATTCATGTCTTTTAATGAAGAAGAAAGTAATTCAAACATTTTTGAAATAGGTAAATGATTTTTGTGAATGTGTGTGTGGATACAAGGACAGAGTAATACAATATTGACCTTGTGGGGACATTTTTATATCCCTATGAGGAAACACGCTTATAAATCAAACAGAAAGAAGTCAGAAAATCTTTAAATTCAGAAAGTTTCCTATGAGAGGTATGTTTAAAAAAATGTTTTCACAATATAAAAACCATTATACGATATGATAGAAATACCAATGTGTGTGTGTGCGTGTGTGTATGATACATATGATTTTTTGTGTAATGTGAAAGTCATCAGCACTCATTTAAAAGTGGAGCTTAGGCAGACTCTAATTCTTTAGCTTTAAAAGTGCTGTCCTTCCTTAGGTATGACAGTTGCTCCCGCTGAGGTTGACACAGCTGTCTGTGAGAGTCTGCTGCTGCTCTGTGAAGGATGGGAATAGAAAAGGTCAAAGGACACTTGCATTTCAGTAGATGTCAAAACAGGTGATAGCAATTGAGAGGTAAACAGCTTATTCCCTTTCCCGCAAAGATGCTCAAAATGACTCTTTAAATAAAGATAAATCATTTTGTATGATATATTTCTAGTAGTAATTCATTATAGAGAAGCATTTCTGTGATTTAGTATAAAATCTCTGGCTAAACACTATATTTTTTCAGTCACAAGTAGGTTACAGTTTTAGTAAATGAAAGCTAGGTATTATTAAACAGCAGACCAAATGGTATCCATATAGCAGGAAATGCACCTCTGACCCCATCCTGTGACTCCTTAAAAGACCCACATGAAACAGACAGGGTGTCAAAATGGGCTATGTGTTGGTTTAACTGGTGTCAGCAATCTCACTGAAAAGTGGGGGGTTCCCAATGAATGAACGTGTGAGCGTTGGTGGTCGGGGTAACTAGGTCAAAACTGATATAATCACACTGACTGACAAACGAACAAAGGATTACAGGTGTGCGAAAATCTACATTCAAGACAATTCACTGCAACAATAAAAAGCAATATACTGTGAATGTGATATAGTCACATCAGAAAATTAACAAGTGATCAAATCGTCTGCGTTCATTATTCTGAGATTCAAGGCTGTCTGAAGCAATCATCTTATGTTTGATGTCAAATCCTTCATGTGCACATAAAGACACACTCACAAAAGTAAACATGAATTATACAGAATACAATTATTTTTATTGAGCGTCTTCACCTAAAAAACATTCTGTAAAGATAATCTTTTAAACAACTTTCACTGCTATTTTTATTGTCACATGGCTTTTCCAAAGATGTGACATCAGTGCAGGTCACAGTTCATAGGTCATCTGTTTCTGTCACCTTAATGTAAAAGAAACCTCATCAAACGTCTTTGCTATTAAAATCTTAAAGGTCATACAATAGGCAAGTTGGACAATACCTATCTGTAACTTTAAATTATTATTCTCTTATTGCATTTAATTTATTTTTGTATTTAACTGAAACTTTTCCATAGAATTGCAAGAAAATAGGTTGTTTTATACATTCTATATTTTATTAAACATAATAGCTTATATTTAATATCACTAAAATAAGAAAAGCATGGGAGTGCATATTAAAATGTGTTTAAACAAGCATAGATTACAATTTTTATATTCAAGTTTCAGTTTGTTTGGTTAAAAACCATGATCTATTGTATTGGACATTTACTGACAACAAAGCCAGAGTTGATGAGACTTGCGCGCGCTCTGCAACTTCCTTGTTTACTACCGGGCAAGATGGCGGCGCCCACATAACCGACAGCACGGAGCACGCTCAGTTTAGAAATCAAGCTGTATTCTTCATGAGAAATCAATTTGAAATGAAATGTAAACACCAGCTGAACTACGAAAGTTTTTTTTCCTTGTATTGATTTATTTATCTTGTTGCACCGCGCACTGACGATCTTAACTACAGCTGTGAAATGTTCACAGGCATTCACGTGTGTTTTGGTCTGCTGGTTAACGTTTAAATACTGATCAGATGGAGTAGGAGTCAATTCACGGGGAAGTATAAGACAGTTAATGCTTTTAGTGTCGTTAGATCGCAGGCATGCGGTGTGTGAAGGCGCTGCAGCTCACCCTTGCGGTCGTCAAACCAGATGCTGTGGCCCATCCGCTCATTCTGGAGGTGAGATCACACTGTCCTCCACCTGATTAAATATATAAACAACAGAAAAAATTTAATAAAGCCAAATTACTACATAAATGTGTTTTCCTGACAGCTTTATTTATTGCTATTGTGCAGCAGCTGTATTAGTTTATAGATGGAATGCAGATTCTTAAAGGGGTAGATCACCCAAAAATGAAAAAAAAAATGCTGTTTTTCCACCTGCAAAAGAAGGATTTTGAAAGAATGCTCCAGTTTTGTCGGCCATTGGTTGCTATTGTGTGGACAACAAAAGAGGCAGACATTTCTTAAAATATCTTTTTATGTTCCATGGTAGAATTCAGGTTGAGACATGTAAAGAATGAGATAATTTAGATTTTAATTGGTAATTATTGCAAGAATTACATTATTATTAAAATGAAACATTATACAAATGATTAATCGATATAACAATTAAATATTTATATAATTGAATTATATAAATGCAGGGGTTACTTTAAGTAGCCTGAAGATTCTAGGTAACACTTTACAATAAGGTTCATTAGTTAACATTAGTTAACAAGGATGAACAATAGTTTCACAGCATTTATTGATCTTAATTTCAGCATTTACTAATGCATAAGAAAAATGATAAGTTGTGTTTGTTAACATTAGTTAATGCACTCTGAACTAATGTGAAGAAACAATGAACAGCTATTTTTTTTATAGCCTAACTAACTTGAATAAAGTTTAACAAAGAGTGTAATAAAAATAGTGTTCATTGTTCGTTCATGTTAATTAATACACATCAACTAATGTTAAGAAATGACACCTTATTGTAAAGTGTTAGCAGATTTTAGGTAAAAGGGGTTTGGCTGACGTAGACGATGTTTAGGGATCCCTGGCTTACTCCATATACCACCGGTTTCACAGACAAGGCTTAGCCTGGTCCTAGACTAAAATTTAAATCTGAGGTGTTTCAGCTGAAAGACTGATCTTAAAATATATCAAGGCCTTTTTTTTGTCTCAAGATGCACACCAGTAATGTTTTTTATACATTCATAAAAATTGTCCTAATTAAACTTTGATCTAGTCCTGGCTTACTCTAACTGTGAAACTGGGCCATAATTACTTACCTGGCTATAAAATATAACCTATCCTCCTGAGCAAAATTTACTGGAGTAACAGGTGTGACAAATAGCCCCAGTCTCCTATTGAGTGTTACTCTCTTAATGAAGAAAGATGTCTTGTAATTCAAAATATGCTAGGCTTAAAGCTACATAATAATTTGTCTTTATTATTAAAATGAGTCGGCGTCTTCCTGATTTAATTTCCGCTGTCTGTCGCCTCAAAGAGATAAAGGTGCCTTTAATTAGCAACAATTTCCTCATGCAACGTGGTTTGAAGACTGAAGCCCATGCTGCTTTAATTTCCACCACCAGATTTGAAATGTAATGTTTGTGTTTTCATTAGAGTGGGATGTACTTTCATCGCTCCGTCTGTAACCTTGTTCTTTTTGGATATTAAAACTTTTAATTAACTCTTTGTCGTGTTGTTGCTGAAGGCAAACATAAAATAAAAAGACCTACAGCAAAACTGCAAGAGGATTCCATTAGCATAGCAACACATTTTTACTCACAATAAGTTTCGGTTTTAAAGGAACAGGTCATTTTTTGGAAATAGGCTCCTGATGATAATGCAGTGATATTACGCAGCATCTGTCACGTGTCCTGTCCTGTCCTTTCCATCTGACATTGCTGGAAACTATTTTCAGGTACAGTATAGTTCCTAGTTATATCAGCCTAGAAATTCACACCTTTTCATTTTACGTTGGTTTTATTACACAGTGTAACTATAGAAGAGTCAAGTTTTAAATAGGAAAAATATCGAAACTCTTTGGTCATTTTTGGTCTAATCAGATTCAGTGATATATGCTAAGCTATGCTAAAAGTGCCAGACCCGGAGATCGGCTGAATGGATTCAAAAATGGTAAAACTCAACTTTTTAACTCTAAAGGAGTTGAAAAATGAGTCTGTTTTCAAAAAAAGTGGTTCATTTAAGAGATGCAGATGGGCATAGGAAACATTTGAATATAATGTTTCTTTTCATTTCAGGCTCTTCATCAGAAGATTCTCGAAAACTTCCTTATTGTCAGAAAGAAGGATCTGATGTGGAGAACAGAAGAGTCAGAAAGGTTTTATGCTGAGCATGCAGGTAGAAAAGAGTCTTTCTTCCTATAACCTCCACTGCATGAATGAAAGAGGTCTGTGTTTGTAACAGATTGAATGGTTAAGTACATGTGTGGGTGGGTGTCAGTGTGATGTATGATGTTAAACAGGGTGAGTCACAGTAAAGGCTCCACACAACCTGGAGTTATAATGTTAACACAGCATGTGGAGAGAGAACATGTTACTCACTCTCAGCGTATCATATCCTGCATCCAAAGAAAAGCAGCTGCCTTAGCATTATATGTCTGTATTATGTATGCAAAAACCTTTCAGACCATATTAACAGATTGCAGCAAAATCTGCTGCATAAACCACATCACCCTCGTTGGCTTATTTTTAGAGGCTAAATTGATCAAAAGTTAACTCAAAAGATAAAACTGTATATTTTGGGTTATCATCCCTGACTGTTTTTATTTTTACAGGACGTTTTTTCTATCAAAGACTGGTTGAATTCATGTCAAGGTAAATGTTTATTGTCATTTCCCCACAAATCATAAAAAGTGTAAAGAATATTGTTCAGCGAAGGAGCCTGTAGCAGGTTTATTTGTGCATGTATATTTTTATATACAAACTGTGATCATACAATATATGTGTTAAATAATTTGAAGCTGTATGCTATGATCTATTTATGGACTATTTGTATAATATGTATGTGTGTGTATTTTCTGTTTCATTTTAATTTTAGTAAGATTTAGTCATTATTTGTTTATTTTTTTAGCTTTACCATCGCAGAAATAAATTACATTTTAAAATGATGAAAAGAGACAACGGTTGTTTCAAACTGTAACAATATTTTACAATATTACTGTATTTATTATTAAATGCAGCCTTGGTGAGCAAGACCTCTTTCAAAAATATTTTACTGACCCAAAACTTTTAAAGTGGTAGTGTATTTTTAATTTATGTGAAACTACAGATGCCGTACCACTGCACTTCCTCTCGAAAGGAATAATTAATGCAGTTATATGATCTCTCATCTGTGAAGAGAGGGACATCAATGCTGGTTGTTAATGTAGCGGTTGATCCAGTTTAGACAGTGAGGCTGACGTTACCATGGCAGCCTGTCCTCATAACATGTCTTTGTCTGTGAAAGATAAAACATTAGCGCAGCGCTCAAACTGACCTGTGTCTTCTAGTCATTTAAAAATAAGCAGCTGATTATTCTTAAGCTTTTAGCTCTATTTATGTTCCACTAAGGCAGTACTGCTCATCTATTGTGACTAGGCTTGTTTGTACTATTAACGTCATCAAAGAAAAAAAGTCTGATTTCTCTTTTGGATTGAATTCTGTTTATCTATCTAAGCGAACACGAGGTTGTTACAGCTCCTTGTGTAATCCTGCGGTTTACTTATATTCCTACAACAGCGGCCCAATGAGAGCATACATCCTAGCTAGGGAAGATGCTATCACTCACTGGAGGGGGATGATGGGTCCGACAAAAGTGTTTAGAGCTCGCTTCACTTCACCGGACTCCCTGCGTGGCCAGTATGGGCTGACCGACACCAGAAACACTACTCATGGTTCAGGTGGAGTAACACTTTTCAAAACTCAACAGTTAAAGAAATAGTTCACCCTAAAATGAAAATTTGCTAAAAATGTACTCATCCTCAGGCCATCCAAGATGTAGATCAGTTTGTTTCTTCAACACAACAGATTTGGTTTATTTGCTTACAAATGGGTCTACTGCAGTGAATGGGTGCCGTCAGACTGAGAGTCTAAACAGCTGCTAAAAACATCACTGTAATCCACACGTGATCCACATGGCTCCAGTCCATCAGTTAAAACCTTGTGAAGAAGAAAAGCAAGTGCAAGTTCTCTAACCATTATAATGCTTCCTCCAGTATGGAAGCAAGTTCAAAACATCGTAATGATAGACATGCAGCTTTTCACTTCTTGAGATGTTTGTTTATGTACTTGTGGCAATTACTTTTGGATTATTGTTATAAGCAGTTTGGACTCTGATTCTGACGGCACCCATTCACTGCAGAGAATTCATTGGTGAGCAAGTAATGCAAAATTTCTCCAAATCTGTTTTGATAAAGAAACAAACTAATCTAAATCTCTTGCATGACTTGAGGATAAGTACATTTCAGCACATTTTCATATTTAAGTCACCTGTTTGTTTAACTAGATCAACTAAATATCAAAAAGAGTTAATAACCTCTAGTTAAATATAATGCCTAACCAAAGTGTTTGTTTCTAAACTCCTTAAATAAATCCTAGACCATAACACTAGCACGTTTGACTATTTTAAATGTTTTTTTAAAAAGTTTCAGCATTTTCTTATTTTCTCACTTTCAGATTCAGTGGAATCTGCCACGAGAGAGATTTCAATTTTCTTTCCAGAATTCAACGCAGATGAGTGGATGTTAAGAGAAGAGCCACGTTTTAGATTGGGTCTTACTGAATATAATGAGGAAAGACAAATTCATGCGCTCCAGGACACGTGATGATCACTGCTTTTATAGTGCTACAGTAAATGAATGTGACTTTCACCAGATGTTTCAGTATTTGATGTTTTCTCTGCATTGCCATGTTACTCTTTTGTGACACACACAAAATCTCTACCATAGCTCTGCCAACACCATTATATTCACGTATTTATTTGTATAGATGAATGTTTGTAGTATATGTCAATAAATATTCACCTCAACGTCGCAAAAGCAGTTCTTTTTAAGTGAACACTGTATATGAAATACTAACACAATATAACAGGGTAACAATAGGGATGTACAATATATATAGAGGTTTTTGAAACAGCATTCCTTTCCATTTAGGAAAATTTGTATATTACATTTTGTAATGATTGTTCTATGTCCATTTGACACCTTTAAGCTTCATTAAAACAGTGATTTTTCAATTTTATTAGAATTCCTTTAAAACAAAATTAAATGTAAAATTTGTACTGTCAGCTGCCTTTTTTTGATTAAATTAACATTAGGTTTTAACATTAGATATACATTTTAACTGAATGTCAGTTTATTGTTATTCATTGTTATTTCAGTGCATTATAATGCATTATACTCAGTACCATCCATTTGTTTTAGACAGTTTCATTAATAAATCTAACATGATGCATATTTGTTAGTCATGCATAAATGAAACCGGAATAAGATTCATGTAATATAATGTAAAATAATTATTTACCCAAATTTCTTTCAATACGTTCAATAACCAGGTTTATAAATTCATCATCACTCAATTAAATGTTTTAATCACAGTGTTCAACTAATGAAATCTTGCTTGTTTAAACCATGTTCATGCTTTTTAACTGATTATATTTGTTTTCCAAATCAACCTATTTCATGCAGATTTTAAGGAATTTGAAAATACTAAATAAAATAGATTCAGATTCTAATAAACTATGCAGAGTACACCTAATGTTATTTACAAATTAATAATAAAATATAAAAACAACACACATCAGTATATGTGGAAATAAACAACCTATATATTAATAATACTGTAAATGTATAGTTCACATGTTATTTTTAGAGAGTGAAGCAAGAGCAAGACAAGGATACAGTAATAGTTTTATGTGCTTCCAATAGATATTTAATAACTCAACAATAAACGTAATTCAGAAAAGCAGTGATATATCAAACAATGCTGAAATAACAAAACAAAGATGCTTATATTCTACATTGTTCAGCAGTGATAGCTTGCTACGGAATCTCTAATAAGGTTGTGAACAAATGTTTGGCTTGTACCCCAAAAAGCTGAAGGCAACAATAGTGTGGTAGTAAGAGCCCTGATTTTCAAACACAAAATCAAAATGAAAGCAGTACATCAACTTCAAGCCAGCTTTTTCTGAGACAAACGTGTGTCGTTGGTATGTTCTTCAACTATTTAAGTCAATTTTTTTTACACTTTTCACAAAATCAGTCAGCCAGTCGTTAAGTGCCCTTCTGTTGATCGCCCTTCCTGATCTATCTCCTGTGCTTTCAGTGTAAGTACAGTAGATGCTTTAACTAAGATCTTTTAGTTGGCATCAAACAAAAAAACACATTTTGACAAAGACATTACAGAGAAAAGATGTACATAAAAACAGACATCATTAAATTAGTCAAGTGTAACTGAATAATGAAACTAACAATTAACTGACCCTAGAAACCCGTTAATCACAGCACTGATGAACTTCTTCATTTAGGTCATCCCTGCTTTATACTTCTTTGGTCCATGACATCTTCACCAAAGCTTTCAAGAAATCCAAGATACAGTCTTGATGAGGTCTTGGGTGAACTCCTCATTGAGGCACTGAGTCAACTGCTGCGTCCATCAAACCATCCATGGGTTTCATGACCTCGTAGGTGGTTTGGGAAGTTTCCTTGATCTTCCCGCTCTTGTCCACCTGCCGGATGCTTTGAGTCACAGTGATGGTCACTTGCTTGGTGGACATCCGGTTGTCCTGCCATTTGGTCTAATGAAGATAACATTGAAAGGTTATGACTGTTACCAGATGTTTTCAACATTTTATCACAGTTTTGATAAGTAACATTTCTGGAAATTAATCTATTACATTTCTATTACTCAGTCGAATAAACAAAAGGTTATATAAATAGGGAGTGCATTTATGGATTATTAGGCCTTTATTATTAACAAAAACTAAAACCATAGAAGAATACTTTTGTTACTTGAAATGTGCAATAACTTACATTTCAGCTAGTCTTCGAGGCAAATGTTTAATTTGTATTAAAGTAAAGCTGAAATAAAAATTAATAAATCTACAATGACAAATATAATGACAGATTATATTTTGTAAAACAAGTCAACAGCAACAAAAAACATTCTAGTGGGGTGTAGATGAAGAAATAAAGTCTTGTTCACACATGCTGTGTGACTAAGGCTGGGTACACACTAAAAGATTTTTAAAATCTTATAAGATCTTCAAAATGTGAGAGACCACAAACACTAGCACAAAAATATGTAAATTCCATCATATTTACGGTAAAAAAAACAGCAGCTGTCTTTGACAGAATTAATCCGTAAAATGGTAACAACATTTTAGGTTTTATGGTTTTAAGTTAAATTTACAGTTAAATACCATAATTTCATTAACTGACATAATGTTAAAGTACTGAAATCTGTTTTGTAGCTTTGAAATATACTGATAATCTCCAAAGGCAGGTGGTGATGAGAAAATCACACGATGAACCAAAGCCAATCACATGCAGCTTTTAAATATGAACATATATAGAAGGTCATCAGTGTCATTTACACAAACACTAAATACCATCATGATGAGACTCATTAAACTCAAATAAGCAATAAACATTCATTTGACAACATTACATGTAACATACTGTACAACCCTAATAAACATAACTGATAAGAAACAAACTAAGAGGAAACAATTTTTTTTATTTTTTATTTTTTTACAATTTTTCTATGTAAATTGTACAGAACTTTGCCATTAACCATTTAACAGGTTTTTACAGTAGCATTTTCACAGTGTTTTACTGTTAAAATCAGTCATTTTTTACAGTGTAGATTTAACCTTTTTCTCCTACAGTGTGTGTGGTGTGCCACAATGTGACAAAGAGAGCACACCACACACGGACAGATTTTCAACCAGAGTCCCGACTGTGAACACAGGAAATTTCGCAAAACTCTCGAGACTTGAGAATAAATATGTTTCACAGGACATTTTGTATAAACGCTCTCTTGTCACAAATCGACAAGCTGGTCTTCCATCTCTGCTGTACTTCGGAGCAGATTCAGTCACTCTTAACACACATCACACCACAGCAAAATTGCATAAGATCATCTTTAAAACCATCAAGATAATCAGGATATTAACTAGGATTGTCAGAAGGGAAGAAATCGGACCAAAATCAGCCCGATTATCTTGTGGTGTGTACCCAGCCCGAGCCAAATGAAAACCATTATGTTGAATTAAACTGCTTACTATTTCCTCAGTTCGTAACACACTTCTCCTCTGCACTGTGGTACCAGAAGAAGACAGCACTTCCTGGTCTTGAGAAGAGAGGATTGCAGGGGTGCTGCCCGTTTTCATGTCATTCAGGCCCACCTCAGACATGGCAGAACACACTTTCAGATATGCCTGAGCTGGAGAAGGCAGACCATCATCAAAGAGATCTGTGGCCGGAAAAAAATATCGAAGTTATTCCATATTTTATTCATACATATACATGTATGATTTATAAATTATACATATGCTGTATACACTACTAATCAAAGTTTTAGAAAGATCTCACATGCTCAAGGCCAATTTGTTAAAAAACAGTAATACAGAAATGCAATACTATATTTACTATTGCATACTGTATTTATATATTTATAACAGTATATTCTACATACTGTGTGTGTGTGTGTATATATATATAAATATATATTTGGTAATATGATATTATATTCTAATGCAGTTTATTTCAGTAATGGCAAAAATGATGTTTCTTGAGCAAACATTGCAAATTGTACCACTTTTTAAATATCTTGGATTCTCATCTAACATTTCAAAAGAATGTTCGAAAAATAGTCTGTGCAGTGACACCTTAACTTAGAAATTTTACATTTATACCGAATCAACTTTCAATAGAGGCTTCAAGAGCCTTTTTGAATTCTTTGGTCATTACTTCATGGTCACAAGCAAGACAATCTACTCTTAGATCTTATATGTAATGTAGAAATGTGCTTTAAAACAGATATCATCATTGTTTTATTTATTTATTTATTTTTTACTTTTGACAATTTTGTTGTGTTTTACAATTGTTGTTTAATGTACAAAATTGTTAACAGTCTTGGACCTTAACCCTTAAAATAATTAGTTTTCTCTTAAATATATAACACAAACTAGAGCTTTGTCAAAAGGTGATTGCGCAGTGAATTTTAGAGTTACTGATTTTTGTCGTTTAGCT
>JAUCMR010021158.1:0-13808 GCA_032357425.1 Enteromius argenteus | reverse complement strand
TATATATATATTGATTTATTTATTTTTTATTTCATGTCATAAAAATTATAACGCTGACTAAATTCAGCATCAAATTTGAACTGGTTTTGCTTTAGAATCCAAGATTATGTTTGCCCATCAAGTGGAAACTTAAAATCCAAATCTGGGTGCTAACGTCTGTTAAAGAGGAGCAGAGCACTAACCTTATTAAGGCAATATAGACGGCATATTTGACACCGATGCTTTTTATTTTGGATGATTCACTGGTTTGAGCGTGAGCACTCCCACTGTAAATGATGGAAGGTTTTGGTTATTAGTATTATTTCCACTTATCAGTTTCTCATGTGTGAACAATTTCTCAAAAGCTCATGGTTGAACAGTGCAGATGAAGGTGATATCTATCAAATGTGTTATACTGTACCTGTTGATTCCAGCAGTAAATGTGACATTTTGATCGAAGGTGCTTTCTTTACTGATGCTGTATGTTATGTGAAATACAACCTAGAAGTGGAAACAGAGGAAATGAGGAGTGCTAAAAAAGAAAAATACACGGGACCATTTCAAAAGTGACCTCACCTGAGAGTTTCCTTTGAGGATGGGTTTGCTGATCTGGCAGGTGGTCTCTCCAAATGAACCTTTTTCCTCGCTGTCAATAGATACACACTCCACTCTGCCCTGTTCAAACAGAAAATGATGCATGCATAAACAATTATTCAGTAACAATAATTGTCATCCCTATTGCTATTCAAACCATGAATGAAAACTATCATGATATATTATAATTCTATGACAATAGAGATGGTAAGTCCACACTAAAACCATATCGATAACGACAATATAGAATAAACTGCTAGGTAAAATAATAAAAATGATAAAATTAATGATGGCAATATTGGCAGTCAGTCAGAATCCACATAACTTAAAAGATTAGCAAATTGTGAAATGTTTTGTGAAATGTACGTTAAATTAGTTAGCATTCTATTTCTATCATGACAACTCTCTGAGGGATTGACATGGTAATGTACATGACAATGGTAATGTGTTTGGTTCTGTTATGTAAGAAATACTGCTGCTGCACATATAACATATAATAACCCCCATACATAGCATACATGAATCATGCTGTAGCAGATGTATACAGGTGGAGCTGGGGAAGGTGGAGGGTTTCTGAAGTGTGTTGAAACTGCTACAAGCACTAACCAAGTATTTAAACGTTAAGCAGCAAGCTCACTGGCTGCTGATACAAAAAGGACCAATCAGCTGTGCAATGTGATAATGGAATAAATATGTCAGATTTAGAATTTCATGACAGAACTCTGGATTTATCTTCATTGATATTGTTTTTGGTGTCTTTATCAAGATGATATAAGTTTTACCTGTTTAGATATGATTCTCCTGTAGGAAAGTCCAAATGGGTAGCTGAGAGTGAAGAGTGTGTTGTATGAGTTTTCTCCTCTGTTTTCTACAAACACTGTCACATTGATCTCCTGCATGATGCCAACCTCTATATTTGTAGATCTGGATCACAGAAACAAAAAATAAAATCACTTGAATCTATTTAATGAATCAATTTAATGAATTTTATGGATCTCCTAAAGTATCAGAAATTAATACTAATAATAACAATAATAATACAACTGAATAAAAAATATCAACTCTTTTGCATTCTTTGCAAAACTCTTGTTTTGCAAGAAAGTTTGTAGTTGGTGTTTTAATTGTATAGAGCACAGTTACGTTGCTTCTTACCCTGGAAGATTGATTGCCTTTAGTTTTGTACAAGGCACAAGTAATGCTATTATTTACTCATTTATTTGTGTTATTAATATAATACAGAATAACTAAATATAGATATTTTCTCACCCAGAGAAATTGAAATCCATCCTGAGGTCATCAGTACAAATGTCATCATGTCCACAATTTATCTCAAAATCCAGCTGTGGAATGAATATATTAAGATAGCAGAAGCATTCTTAAATCATAAAAAACTAAATCACAGTAGTTAATATATTTAGACATAAATATGACCTAAGACATCATCAGATTTTCCTTGTCCTAAAAGTATATTTATACCTCTGTAACCTTTTTGATACATCTCTGCACATCTCTGTTCTTCATCCATTCAATATCATATATTTATACATCAAACTGTCTTGGTCATCCCAGTAAGGTGGACTATATGTTGTTTGTTTGCACTGTCTTGTGTTGTCTATCTTCTGTGCACTTTTTTGTTGTATGTGTTAGGATATTTGCGCATGTCTTTAGTCTTAAATCTTTAGCCTTAAATTTTTTAAATTCTTAATTTATTTAAATTTTCCTTTAACTCCATGTTAAGCTCCATGTATGTCTGTATATCTGTACTTGTGTTCTGTGTAGCACCTCTGGTCTAGGAGGAACGTTGTTTCACCTCACTGTGTACTTCATCTGCTATATATGGTTGAAGTGATAATAAAAGCTTCTTTGACTTTGACTAGACAAAGAGGACCCAATCAAACAAATGAGACAAAAAAGTTTAATTTGTTAACTGAGAAAAAGGATCTATTGTTACAAATTTGTGTGTTGTAAATGTATGTGAATCTTTACGATTTAAATTTGTTAATTTGAAGGTGAGTTCATCTGTTCAGAGGTGTTTTAATTCAGTGGAATGACTACCAGGTGTCATCGCCTGTCATGTTGTATTTAAAGAACAGGGATATTTCAAAGCCTGATCATGTTTTTGGAAGTGAATCATGGCAAGAAACAAAGCAGATCTCAGGACCACAGATAAACAGTTGCTGATCAGGCTGGAAACATAAAAAAAAAATAAAACAAAAACACAGACATATTGTGTGCAAATGAAGGAAATTCAAGACCGCTGTTACCCTCCCCAGAAGTGGTCCACCAACAAAGATCATTGCAAAAGCATTACGTAATTGTTCATGAGGTTGCAAAGGAGCGATGCTAACTTCTAAGTAATTAAAGGCTTTCTCACATTGACTAATGTTCATGAGTCCACCATCAGGAGAACACTGAACAAGCATGATGGCACATGGCAGAGTTGGAAGAAGAAAGCCACAGCTCTCCAAAAAAGAACATCGCTGCCCGTCTGCAGCTCGATAAAGATCATGTAGACAAGCCAGAGTGGAGAAAGGTTTTGTGGATAGATCAGAACAAAATAGAACTTTGTTTTTTTTTTTTAAATGAGAAGTGTTATGTTTGGAGAAAAGAACACACTGCATTTCAGCATAAGAAAATTATCTCATATAAAACGTTATGGTGGTAGCATCATGGTTCGGACCGGTTTTGCTGCATCTAGGCCAAAACGGGGACAATGAGTTCTCAATCTCAAGGGAAAATGGGCCATGCAGCAAGACAATAAACACAAGCAAAACAAAGAATGGTTAAAGATGAACAAAGTTCATGTTTCGAAATGGCCAATTCCTAAATCCAGTTGAAATGTAAGGAGCTGAAGCAAGCAGTTAATAGCAGGAAACCCACCAACATCCTGGAGTTGAAGCGGTTCTGTGCTGAGGAATAGATTAAAACTCCTACAAGCGTTTATGCAGCAATGATCAAGAAACTTTATCTGCAATTATCGCTGCAAAAAAGTCACACCAGATACTAAATTCCCATACTTTTGCATTATACAGATATGTAAAAATGAACCACTTTTGTCAATAAACAAATTGATTTGTTAGATTGGGTTCTCTTTGTTTACTTTCAGGACTTGTGCGAATATCTGATGTTTTGTGTCACATTTATGAAGAAATATAGAACATTGAAAAGGGTTTACAAACTTTCAAGCAGCACTGTAAGTCAAAAAGATTAATTAAATAAAATTATTACACGGCTTCATGAAATACTCGATTCTGATTGGTCAGTCGCCACATTCCAAGGTTTGTTATTCCCAGATAACAACCGGTAAAACTAATAACACAGGCTCATCTGGGTACTATGAATCATTTTGACCGTAAATAATAATATCACTCCGCTGTCGCTGACAGTTTGGCGCCATCCTGTGGCTTAAACCTGCTTAACCACAAGTTAAAATGGAGGACTTCAACATTCATTTCAACATGTATGGAAAAAACTAAAGCAGTAGATGGATAAAAGATGACTCGACTGACTCCCCGGTTAAAACAATTATTTTATTACGTTATTTATTTATTGTTTTATTATTTACTTTTGGGGCAAAAAGCTGTGCAATAAGCGGGATAATGTATAGCCAGCAGGTTGTTATCGCAAAATAAAGTCCTTCAGTCTAATACAACATATTCTGCTAAGCCTGTTGGGCTTTATTCTGTGATAACAACCTGCTGGCTGTACGTTATCGCTTACATAATGCTATATGTGTGACATACAGTAAATAGTGGGGAGCTATCCCTGAAAGATTCATGTGACATTGCCCTAGAAACGTATGTCTTCTCTTACATTGTGGTCTGTGGTGGTCTTTATCCCCGGAAGCAGGATTGGTTTTATGTTTTGCAGTGAGGCAGATGGTAGACCCTCAAAAGTGAATGTTAACTGATTGGACAATGGGTTCAGAGCATCTTCTGAGAAAGCCTGACAGGATACATATAAGATATTCATGTACCATAAATCCATGATTTTCAGTTTGTGTTGGCACATTGTTGCATATTATTATAAAGTACAACACTTAATTATTTATATTGATAAACATTATTTCATAAAGCAGGAATAAATGTTTCAGACTTACGTCTATAAGAAATGGATGAGTTTTGCATGTTTCTTCATTAAGCCTAATGTTCATCATGTAACTGCTGAAGCGATTTTTGGCTTCTTTGGAGAAAAATGCTCGATATTTCTGCCGCTTGGCATCCAGAGTTATGTTGTAATTAATATTTGCTGTTAAGCCTATATAATAAACATAAAAAGACATTGTATTTGTTTTACATTTTAAAAATGTAATACTGGATAATATTTTTACATATTTATTATATAAATACAGTACAATGTGTGCAATCATTACAGTAAAAACAGTAATATTTTGATATATTATTACAATTAAAAACATAATTTTATATGTAATTTGATGTTTTTATTTTTTCCAAATAAATAAAATAAAATAAAATAAAATACTGACCTAAAAAGTTTTGTCATTTCTGACTTTCTGAAATTTTTGTCTACTTAAATGAATTCCCTCCGAGTGAATAAAATTTGTGTTAAAAAGCTTAAGTCTGTGCCACCAGTTTACTTCAACAAAAGTCTGGTTTTTCAGACTGGTTTCATGAAAACGCCCCCACATCCAACCGATAGTCCTGCCCCCAAATTCATGCCATTGGTTGAGCCAATGCTGCTAAGTACTGTATATATTATCATGTAAATATTTTGGTATACACCACAGAGACAGTAAACTTATAGCTGTCTCTGCAGTTTAAACTGGCACTGGAGAAACTATCTGCACTTTGACTTTACACATTTTATAACATCAAAGAATATTTCTCATTTTGGATAAACCTGTTATGCTGTGTCTGTATGGACTCATGGTGAAGCACACTGTCATGGTGTTTCTCAGTGACTGCTCTGTTTCACCGGTTGGTATTTTGGATGGCTTGTAAGTTACTTTGGTTTCCAAATTCATGATGGGTCTGGACCTGAATGATTCACATATAACACATAAGAATGGTCATGACTGAATCTGTATTTTTGTATATTTAGAGTTCTTTATAAAACAAAAACACACCTGAGAAGCAGAACTGCTCCCATGGTCCCAACAGCAATATCAGGAAGGCTGTCTCCGCTCTGGTCTGGAGAGGACTGACTCAATGAAATCCCAAAGAACCGCAAGCCTGGTTTCACAGATGACCCAACAATCCTCTGTCATCAAATACAGTGAAGGAAAGAGGGAGAAAGAGACACAAAGGACTTCAGGATGGAGGGTCTTCAGGTAGAACTATTACGTTATTATAGGCACTGACGGCAATAAACAGTTGAAACATTGATCTGTAGTTATTGATAAAACAATAACTTTGGTAACAAGGTTAAATAATTGTTATGCTTGATGAATGTAGTCAAATATATAAACAGTGTAAAAAATGAATAAAAACATCCTTAATTTTAAATAACTTTTTTCTTTTTTTTTCTTTCTTTGGTTTTTTTTTAATATTACGAGTTAAGATTTCTAATACTTTTCACAACAACATCAACAAATATAAGATTTGTGTCTCTAATGCTTTAGAATAGAATGTGTTTTTATCCTTTTTGTGACCCTGGACCACAAAACCAGTCATAAGAGTCCATTTTTTAAAACTGAGATAAATAAGCTTTCCATTGATATTTGGTTTCTGGACTCTGAGGATGAAACAAATCTAAATACTCAGTCACCTTTAAAGTTCTCTAAATGAAGTTCTTAGCAATCCATATTACTAATCAAAAAATAAGTTTTGATATATTTACAGTAGAAAATTGAGAAAACATCTTCATGGAACATGATCTTTACTTAATGTCCTGCTAATTTTTGGCATAAAAGAAAAAACTATGATTTTGACCCATACAATGTATTTTTGCTATTGCTACAAATATCCCTCTAGACTGGTTTTGTGGTCCAGGGTCACATTTGTGCAAAGTACCAAAACAGCGGGTTTAAATGTCAATTTGTCTTTTTTATGAACTCTTTTCCCAACCATTGCACCTGTGAATATCTAGGATTTATTTGATATGCTCCTCCATTGAAGATGTAGATGCTT
Organism: Enteromius argenteus; assembly: GCA_032357425.1. Classification (NCBI taxonomy): domain Eukaryota; kingdom Metazoa; phylum Chordata; class Actinopteri; order Cypriniformes; family Cyprinidae; genus Enteromius; species Enteromius argenteus. The sequence goes on along the minus strand of JAUCMR010021158.1, from coordinate 7,146 downwards.
CCCTGTCCATCCTCTTCTAAAGGAGCTCCAATCAGCACATCCATGTAACCATCACCATTCAGATCTGCTGGACTGGACAGAGAAGAGCCAAACCGACCCTTCTGACCTGCCATTCCCACCAGCTCCATATCTGAATAAACAAAGTACAACTACGAAGAGAGACCAGAGAGGGACGTAAACAAACAATCAAATCAAATATCTAAACTTAAATCAGAACTGATTTTCAAAATAATCTAGAACATTTAATCCCAATCACTTACCCAACGATGGGGGGTGTAAACAAACACTTTGCCCTCCCGGTCAGGCTCCATGTACGTTGGTGCCGATACCAACAGGAAGTCTGTGATAGAGTCACGGTTCAAATCCACCACACAAACCTCTGCTCCAAAATATGAGCCAATCTGAGGCTGAGAAAAGAGAAAGGGAAGCTATATAGTTTTACATGCAGTCTTTTTCGAGCTTATTTCACTTGTTTGTGGAATGTGCTAATATTTTACACAAATATGAGTTTTGTAACCTTAGGAGGATCCAGTTCTTTTACACTTTTATAATCAATTGTTGAAACAGTAACTTGTCCTTTATGCTTGTGTCTTGGTGCCCCCATGACTGCATACTTTCTTCCGAACATTGTTGCTATTGCCAAGGAATAACCTGTAAATAAAATAGACTTTAAAATATCCAGATGTATTTGACTGAATACATTTTGATATACACATCCAAAGAAGAGATCTTACCTAAATAACTGTCATGCTGAGTTCCAGTTTGAAACACATTTGATTGATAATTTTGTGTGTACAGCTGATATCCACCCTTCCACTGGAAAGCTCCCACTGCAGTCATTATTACATCTGTCTGAGTGCATAACATTAGAGGAATAATGAGCTGCTTGTATTAGAAGCATAGACATTCTATTTAGGCTTAGGCTTTTAATACTTAACTTAAATATTAAGGCTTGGTCATTCTAAAGAGAATCCTGGTTATCTTGCTTCATACTTTCACACTACTTATTCAGTTAATCCTTTGTATTCATAAACTGGGTTAATGTTCATATATTTATATATATTGCATATAATGATATAATGCCTTTTTATGTTTGGTGTAATGTAATAATTACATTTGATATTAATGCTGCACTAAACCCATCCTGTGCAAACTCCATCCGAGATGAATCACCAGTGGTCTGGGTTCCTAGCCAATAAAAAAAGCAACAACACAGTTAACTAGTAGTTCATTATTATTATTATTATTATTATTATTGTAAATCAACCCAATGCACATGGTACATGAGCTCATATAACAGCTGATAACTGTAAAATCTAAACATTCTGTTAGTCATTATTTAATTTTTTTTCTCTGCAGACATACCTTCAATGGCAATAATGTTCTCTTTGAGTTGCTCACGAATATTTTTCAGTGCGTCAAAGTCAGTAACTTTAAACACATGCTTATCGGTGGGTAAAGATGCAATAGTCGCTAGCTCCCTTCTTGCTCTGTCGTTATCAAAAGCATCGCCAACCTAAGAAAATTCAAAGTAGGGATAATACTCCATAAATATAATTTTTTATAACTTTAACTTTAAATCTTTTCCAAGACAAACAGTTAAGGAAGAGCAACATATTTATCTTACCCCAATAGCATATCGTGTTATATCTTTGTTTTGCGCTTGTTGAACAGCTCCACTCAAATAAGATGAATCTTGTGATGCACCATCTGTGATAACAACCATAATTTTTCTGGCTGATGGTCTTGCACCTCCGTTACTAACGAATAGCTCATTCCTGTTAATGGAGAATAGTATAGAACATTTAATCAATATATAGTTTATTGACGCAACTGTATAAGATATTAAGTTGTAACTGTATAAATATGTTAATATTATTCATGGTTGTACTTTTTCTTTTTAAATGTCTTTTTAATTATGTTATGGTTAAACATAATTTTAATGAAAAATCAGAAAGCATGTCTTACACAAGTGTTTTTATAGCTTTTGCGGTTTGAGTCCCTTCATCCTTTTGACGTATCCGATTCACTGCATTTTCCCACGACTTGGCGTTTTTGACTTGAAACTTCTCATGAATTGTACAATCTGAAGAAAACTGTGCAATGGCAAACTGTAAGACAAAAAGATAGATTTAGTTCATGATGGTAAAATTGGTGTTAAAATCATATATAATCTATTATTTAATAAATGCATTGATTGTCCTACCTGTGTATCATGGTCTATAAAACTTTTGATCATTTCTGTAACAAAACCCTTCATCTTATAAAAATCCAGATAATATACACTTCCAGATCCATCCATTAAAAAAGCGATATCAATTTGAGATTTTGGACATTCTGAGGTGGAAAAACAAAAAAAAACTGCATCATATTATCATCAATCTCAAGCTGCTTGACAATAATAATCATGTCATATACAGTATGAAGATTGGTTTGTCACAATACAAATACCTCTCAGAGTCCTTGGCAAAGATTTGCTTACAGTATTTTCTGAACTGATTTTAAAACACATGCCGTTGTAAGTGGTTACATCACAGTTCTTAGGTATGGTTGGACCACAAGCCTGAGAGAAATAAAGATGTTATTTCCAACACGACAAACTCTAATGACACTAGTGTAAAATCAGAGGTATTTTTACCATCTTTATGATTGTCTACAAGTTGCAGTTGTTGCAAGTTGTTATATGAATCAATGACTCAAATAAAACAACTACTAACAAAATCATGCAAATGTCTTTATATTAGTACATGCACTGAATCTCCATTTAACACATCTGTTGACTAGAAGTAATGTTGCACCTACATATAGCTCACGATAGTGTTGGTAGAGTATTAGTAGACTTGTAGGTTTAGGGTTAGAATAAGGATCACAAAAAATGTTAGCAGATATTAATCAGGCAGTCTACTAATACTCTAATGACTTGAGTTTTTAGCTGACTCTGGGGCATTAAGATCATCTTTACGACCATGTGACTTGCCATGTCAACCGCCATTAACTGAAGGATTTACAGTACCTCTGAGTAGTGAATCAGAGCAGGGACAAGTATTAAACATACATTTGTTTATTCACCAAATTGCCTTGCACCCCTTTTGGGTCGAGATTTGATGTGTAAACTAAATTTAGTGTTGATTGCACATTTCTGGGGTGTTTGAGTTGTAGAGGATGAGCAATTGTGCTGTCTGCAAATCGAGCCTCAGTGGGTACAGTATATGAATAAAGAATGACAACTGGGCCAAAATAATGTGTGAACTGGCCGAAAGATTGAACTAAGCTGTTTGACACAGATATAATATTGCCCGGCAATTTACATGTCATAGAAAAGAAATAGCGAATATGAAAAAGACTGGTTTGAGGGAGAAAAAGAGGAAACTTTGAATTTTGAGAAAATGTTCTGGGCAGACAAGGTGTGAGTTAACAGTCAGCCTGACCGAAAAGCAGCAGCCTTTTTTCTCTGTCTCTGGGCCTTATTTATCATTTGTGAAGGCTAAAGAAAAAACATGGTCTCAAGTGGGGTTTTTTGTGAAAAGCTGTGTTAATGCTACAGACTGGGGTGATGTAAAATACAGTGAGAGCTTAAACACATTTATATCAGAATGTAAATATGAAATTGAAGTAGAAAGGGTTGTAATCATATCATTGAAAGTACAAAGGAAAGTCAGTACACAACAAATGTAATCCCTCAGAAATTCACCCTGCTTTGGCAAAAGTGCCATCAGAGTGTGAGCAAAACATGAATACAATGTGGGTTTAATTAAGGGATGTGAACCAGTTGTGATCACATTTTCTACCATGTCAGTGAAAAGACATAGTCAAATTTGGTTTGCATTTGATTTTAATGGAAAGGGCTACAAATGTATGTGTTTGTGATGCCCTATAATCTAATTAAACAATGCAAAGAAGTCTTGAACCTTTGACACTGACCGCTGGAACTGCTTTGCGACACTACATGGATGCTTTATTAGTGTATTTTTGTGTGACTGACACTGTGACTCTCCTGAAGCACCTTGGCTCAGGAGGTCATGAGGCCAGCATTTTAAGTCTACAATTTGTAAAACGACAGGTTATTTTTTTGGGTCATGCCATAACACCAAACGGTAAGTCACTGTCTGGAAAAAAAAAGAGTAAAAGCTATTAAAGACGTGCTAAAACCTCTCACAAAGAAACAAATGTGGTAATTTTTTTGGAATGAGTTCCTACTGTAGAACACTTATTCCTAATCATGCAGTGCTTGAACAACCTCTGAGAGCCCTAACAATAGGGAAGGAGTTCAAATCAACTGACAAAATTGACTGGGCAGGAGAGGCAGAGGAGATTTGTGAACATGAAGGTTCAACTGTCTCCAACTTTTGGGCCTATAGTTTCAAGGTAACACTGTGCGGTAAGGGTATATGAATTACTATGAAATCATGCATAAATTAATGCATGAATTATGCCTTACTTCATGCAGTAATATCTCATGAATTATTAGGAACTAACATGAGTTCAGAGTCTTTCATTCATGACTTCATGGATGAACTACACATTAATTAAGACATTAACTAAGATGGGTACATCATCATGATTTATGATTTATTACACATGATCATGATGTTTTCTTTGTTTACAAGAAAGAAAGAATGAGAAAGAAAGAAAAGTCTTTACTAACTACTTTGGATAAATCTGTAGTACATAAATTCTCATGAACTTGTGCATAAAAATAGCATTATTTTGTGCAGATAAAACTACTTAATGTGAGAACTAATGTTTTTTGTTGTTGTTGTTTTTTAAATTAGTTTTTAAGCATGTTCATGTAGCCCTCCAGGTAAATGAACACACCCCAACACTGGCCAATAACAGCACATAGCATGTGAATTCTGTGAATCATTAACTAAGCGTTAGTTTTTCATAGCTTCATCATGTGTGTGGCCCCTAAACTAAAGTGGTGACCAGACCCAAACACTGGCCAATCACAGCACAGTTTGTAATAGTACATAGCACATAGTAATTCATGTACCCTTACTGCAAAATGTTACTGGTCTCAAAAAAGTGCTTTGGTTCAGATGGTGGACAAAAAAAATTGGTTTTATGCCATCTGTGTTGTTGCAGACTCATGGTGACAAATCGAGACCTGTGGCTTAGCAGCAGCAGCAGGTCCTCATCAAGGGACAGCCGTGGCCTTGAAAGGTCCGATTCACTGGCTCGGAAGCGAAGTCCAGCGGATCGGAGGAAGGTGTTTTGCGTGTATGTCTTTTCTTGCGCTTCTGTAAAAAACCCTTCATTAATTAAAACTTCGATTTCTAATTTAATTCTGACTTCTTCCTCGTTTGAATCTGACTCCAATTTTAGGTTTTTATGAAATTCAAACTACAATAGTAAATTTAAGTGCTGATCTTAAAGTTAGTTGTATCCTAATTTAGATACCTGATTATTTTGGACGAGCTATACTTTCAATTATTCGTTCATTGGGGACCTAATGTCATCTGAGTCTGGCGTCTCGTAACACAAAATCGCCAGCCTGATAATTAATCAGAGGTTGTAGGGGACTAATATCTTTTTTGCCAGGTGCCTACTGCTTGCTTTTACAAAAAGTATAGTTTACTTAGTCTTTCCCATACCCAACTTGTTAACTTCAGTGATAAGCAGAAATCAGGAGGTCTCAGAGAACGTGCCTACTGCTCCGTTCATTCCCAAGCCTTCAGTGTGTCGTATCCTGGCCGTATATTTATGCGCACAAAAGTGTCCTCACAATTTACTAGTCATAATGATTTCAGCAGTCTAAAATGAACCAAAAAAATGAGGTTTATTTTGCCAGGCATATAGTAAAATATCAATTAAAGCCATTCAATCAACATATCAATTCAAAAGAATGTATTAACATTTAGTTACACAACTGATCAGCATAGGGATGGGTGAGGGGACAGATAAGCAAATGGTCTTTCTTCCAGATCTTACTCCCAGATTAGGAAGTGGATTGTTTTATTGCACGGCCTGTGCTGCGAGAAGTTCCTGAGCTTTGACTTCACTAGGAGATCAAAGCACCCTTACAACCCTTACATAGAGACATGGATAGAGACTTGGACCTATAACCAGAAAGTTGCTGTTCAAGTGCTAGGTCCGGCAGGGATTGTAGGTTGGGGGAGTGAATAACCAGTGCTCTCCACCTTCAATACCATAACTGAGGTGAGACCCTTGAGCAAGGCACCGATCCCCCAACTGGGGGAGGAACCACTTGAAAACTGCGAAAATGTCCTCTTTGTGGATGGTTCAGCTTTTAGAGATCCACAAACAGGTCAAAACAAAGTCGAATATGCTGTAACAACTGAATGTGAAACTGTGGCTTCCAGAGAGTACCCTGTTTTCTGTTATTAACTCTGCTGTCAGTCCCCCGGTAACCACAGTGTCAGTTGCTTCTGTCGCCCTTTGTGAAAGCTTCTCGAGGTTTTTTTAAAGACAAAGTAAGTGCAACTGGTCTGGGAGCTTATATCTTCTCTACCAAGCAGCCTGCTCCTGTATCTTGCTCCTGTATCTGCCGCTGTCTTTATCTTGGAATGTTTTTGAACCAGTTTCTATTCAGTTTCTCAAAGACACTATTGCTAAATTGAAACCATCCTCTTCTCCATATGATGCTATCCATCCTAGATTTTAAGACAAACTATTGATTTGGTTGGACCGGGCCTAGTATCCTTTTTTAATAAGTGCATCTCAACAGGCATGGTTCCTGCTAATTTGGAAGTGGCTACTGTTACTCCTCTCCTCAAGAAGCCTTCACTCGATTTGTCTGTTCTAAAAAATTATCGCCCTATCTCTGTTCTACCATTTGTTTCTAAGGATATGGAAAAATTGTGTTTTTCCAACTTCAATCTTTTCTTGCTTTAAACAGTTTGTTTGAGCACTTTCAATCTGGTTTTAAGGCGGCCCACAGTACCGTATCAGCCCTCTTGAGAGTGTTAAATGACATCTTTTTAGCCACAGACATGGGGGATTCTGTGGTCCTTGTTCTTTTAGACTTATCAGCTGCTTTTGACACTATCAACCATTCGACATTACTAAATAGCAGAGATGTATAGTAACGAAGTAGAACTACTTCACAACTGTACTTAAGTACTAAAAGGCCGTATCTGTACTCTACTGGAGTATTGTTTTTTTCTCCTACTTCCACTTTTACTT
>JAUCMR010021157.1:0-13813 GCA_032357425.1 Enteromius argenteus | reverse complement strand
GAGTGATGCGGTTTCCCTGGTCATTAGCGATGATCTCCACACGGCCGTTCTTGAACACTCCAACACTGGAACAAACATAAAATAGCATAAGTAGAAACTCATACTTCCTAGTTACTTTTTATGGACAGTAATGTGTTACGTTTCTTTTTAAATCTGAGCTTACTTGTTTGTTTTTAATATGAAACGTTCTTCTTTTACAAATGTAAAAGCCCTTTTACAACAAAAGTGAAATGCATGAGCCTCAGGCTGAAGGAAAAGTAAATTCACGTCTGTACAGTAGAGGGCGCCACTCAAACTAATTTCATGAAGAATCTGATGCAGGGGATGAAACATGTAGAATTTTTGCTTAGTATGGTTGAAATGGATAATCGAAGGAAAGCAGCAAAGACATTGGTTAATAAAATGGGATTAAATACATAAATTATATTTATCTATCTTGCAGGTTTGTATAATATAATATATTGTACTGTATATATAATTTATTTATTTTGAGGAAGACTCTGTGTGTGTTTGTGTGATTTATGAGGACACAAATGTGCATAATGACATGGGTATAACATAGGTATTACAATATGAAGGTGTTTTTTTGAAAATCTAAAAATGTGTGTAGTCTCCTGTAAGGGGTAGGTTTAGGTGTAGGGTCAGTGTAGGACAATACCACATACAGTCTGTACAGTATAAAAACCATTACGCCTATGGAGAGACCCCATAAAACATGTAAACACTACATGAGTGTGTGTGTGTGCATTTTCATAACCCTGTGGCCCCCTGTGTATAAATCCAAACTCATTCTCACCATGAGTAGGTCGTCCCGAGGTCTATTCCAATCACTGTCCCAACACTGTCCTTCTTGTCGTCCTCTTCAGCAAACACACTGCTGGCCACCAGCAGAAACAGGCAAACCAATCGCATTTTGATGATGAGCTTGTGTCAGATCTCCACTAATGTCTGTAAAGAGTACTTTAAAAATAAAGGTCACAGGTCAGGGCAGGTACATAATGAAGCACGTCACTCACTGGCTGGATAATTTATATAAGCACTATAAATCAGCAATGCATTTTCATGCAAAACACATCTTCTACATAGTTTATATGAAGTTCAGCTGCAAATGCATTATGAGTCTTTTAAATATACATAATTTGATTATACTTGATTATACTGAAGTTAATACATATTTAAAAAAGGTAGTGGCAACGCAAACAATGGACACTATTTGTACAAATTCTTAATTTGGCTATTTACACCCAGTATTAATATTTTGATAATGTATATGTAAAACTCATTAGTAATATTTTAAAATGCATTTACTTTAATTGAAACTTATTTAGGATAAAATACATTTAGTGCCTCTTATCGCTTACTATCTAATGAATGAACATTACAGCAGCAAACATGTATTACTTTATTTACATACAGTTTTTATTATATTTACGATATATTTTTAACAAACCAACTTAAGCAACAGTTTTTTTCTCTCTAAACTATCCAGTCAGTAACGGGTTAATGTTAACTTTCTATTTTTTTGTAATATAAATAAATTGAATGAAGAGTTTAAAGAAGATTTCATTCTTACCCGATAATTGTAGTAATGAGCTCTTGTCTGAGGGGCGTGTCTTCCTCTCTTCTCTCTGTGTCTTGTGTTTTCAGTGTCACGTGCACTCAGCGCTGCGCTCGTTTCTTTATAAACCGGTTTCTCCTCGTGAAGCCTCGCCATTGGTCGGTGATCAACTCGTTGGAGTGCGCTGATTGGCTGAGCGTTGCACTCTGACCGATTCTGATTTGTACACGCACTTGTGGCTGATACGTCATCAGAAGTAAGCAATAGGGTAACCATTTCATTGGCTTGCATCAGTTAGAGCTTTTTGATGGGGAAATATCAAAGTTGACATTTCTATCAGAATCAGGCAAAAAAGATCAAATCAGTAATAGAAGCTATCATGCAGGTGTGAAGTCTGGGGCCCTTTAAACTAAGAGTTCAGTTTATGAGATAATCATCCAGATACACTGCAGACCAAACAATGCAAAATTTAGCTATGAGTAAGTTACAAATCAAACCCCCAAATAATGGCAGAATAAGGATTACACCCTCTCGTAATCCTCATTCACAGCAGGTGACTCTTCTGTTTAAAAAAGAAAAAGCTATTAAGAGTTAAAGCTTGAATATTTGGAGGGTTCACTCAATTGTGTGTGAAACTCAATAATACACTTATTTAACTCATAAAGTGCAAATAAATAACCACTGATAGTCAGTTATGTGTGCCAAATGCATGCGTTATATGTCACATTCAGAATGATGTTGTGATTTGGGGACTCATTATCTTTATGAAACAACAATGATTACTGTCATGTAATGATGCAACAGTGGAATAATCTGTCAGCGTTTTTCAGTAAGATTCAATTCTGAATCTACAATAGTATCACATGCATTATAGAGGTAAAGTAAAACAGTTTGTTTGATATTTTACTGATATAGCTATTCATCAATTAACTTATTGATTAGCTTACATTTCTGAACTGATTTGAAATATTTCACTATAATGTACGTGTTACAGTGCTAATGAATTACGAGGTAACTATATATCATGCCATTGGATATGAGTCTGTGGAAGTGATTTCAGCCATTGGTGTCTGGTAAAATATTATTTGAATCTGTATTTATTGTTATTCTTGTTATTATTATTTTTTACAATAAAATATTTCCATGGAAAATCCCAACAGTGAAGCGAGGGGAAAAGTTCACAAAGAGGTTTTTTTTAGCAACTCACCATTTTTTAGGACTTCATTACAAAATAAAGTTAGGGCAATAAAATTATGCTTACCTGATTCCTCAGGCTTTAGAATAGATTCTCTATCAATTAAGAAAATATCTGCACAAAAACTAGACATGTCAAATGTATCTTAACTTACAAAAACTTGAAAGCTAATCAAGACAAAATCAAGACACACTAAATATGTTTTATGCCTCAAACTAAATACACAACAAACTACATCGGGCACTTGTTGTGTCATAAACACTTACTAATGTCATTTAGACACCAACAGTGATTGGAAAGTGTAAATCTGATCAGAAATTTCAACCCATTTTAGTTGTGTTGTGTTGGTTTTTTGTTTACAAAGGGTTTGAGATTGAGATGCCTATTAGTAAAACTATATCTTTTTGTATAAAACACACAAATACACACAGACATTGATTAATAAAAATATTATTTGAAAGTAGTTTCTTCTGCTCACCCAGACTGCATTTATTTGATCAGAATTACAGTGAAAATGATGGAATGAGAGGTAGAGTTAAGTGTCATCAATACTGCAGTGATATGAAAAGCATGTTTCTGAATGACAGAACCTTGAAATTTAGATGAGGGAAAAGCAGGGGTCCAAGTACTGAGCCCTGAGGCACCCCAATTGCTAGATCCGTCCAAGATACCCTGAGTAACCTATCTGAGAGGTAAGACTCCAACCATTGGAGTGTGGTTACTGAGATACCATGAGGGTTGACAGGAAGATCAGGTGGTTAACAGTGTCAAAACCAAAAAACAGATCAAGCAAGATAAGCTTTGAAGATGTAGAAGCTGTTGTTAGCACTTTAAAAAACTGAGAGCAGGGGTCACTTGAACATGAGCACACCTTAAGCTTCTTAGTGGGTTCCTTCAGTGTGACAGTTTCTTGTGCAATGCCTATTGCATGCAAGCTGGATATAAGTGTCACCGCAAGGAGATATTCTGGGCCACCAGCAGGGCCAACACAAGACACCCTCTTCAGAGGTAGGCCCACCACAGGCTGATCAGACCTCGATGTGGGTCCTTATTTTGTGGCCCGGCTGGGGTCTTTCCTCCTTAAAGGGTTAGTTCACCCAAAAATGAAAATTAGCCTGTGTTTTACTCACCCTTCAGGCATCCTAGGTGTATATGACTTTCATCTTTTTAAACGAATCCAATTGAAGTTATATTAAAACTTGTCCACAGTTAGATGTTGCCATAAAACTCTGGCAGCTAACCTCTACAGGAAATCAAATCTGAGTTAGGTCAAGTCACCTTTATTTATATAGACTCTTAAACTGTTATCTATACTTCATTTCCCAGCAGCCATTGCACCATCACACCATCATTTGAATCACACACAGACACGGACTCAACTTCCCATCATGCCTCACTCCTGATTACACTCATACACTTGCAGCTCAAAATCTCACACACTCACCGCAAAGTCTTGATTTGCTCTGGCTATCACTTCTTTTCTCCCGTTGTTACCCTTGGACTGTTTATTCTGGTTTTCGACTGTTTGCTGCCTGCCCTGAACTCTGCTTGTGTACCCCGACCTTGATTCTGCCGTTTCTCCATTGCCCTGTTTGCTGTTGTTTGACCATGCCTGTTTATGACCATGTCTTTTAATAAAAGTATGCAGATGGATCCACACACCTCCGCCGCAATCATTACAGGTAGACATTTTAATAGGTCTTTTTAAGAAAAGAAAAAAAAAACACTGAATTAAATGTAGACCTTAAAATTCATCAATACAGTATTATAAACAAATGCCATTTAAACTGACAGCAGTCTACCCAATAGACATAATATTCAAATGAAATAAACTTTTTCAGGTACATTAGCCTACGTTTAACATGTGTTAAGAATTACTACAGAAATTGATAATAGTGAAGTGACTTGTGGCCAGGTATGGTGACCCATACTTGGAATTCGTGCTCTGAATTTAACCCATCCAAAGTGCACACACACACAGCAGTGAACACACACCCGGAGCAGTGGGCAGCCAATGCTGCGACGCCCGGGGATTGGTGCCCTGCTTATGGGTCTCACCTCAGTCATGGTATGGAAGGTGGATCTTTACTGTATGAACTACTCGTAAATTGATTCATAATAAAGATAGAAAAGTGATTTAGGGCTTTATTGTTTGGATTAACATTAATGTAACAGACGGCAACAGTTAGCTGTTCCTTTAAGAACAAATGCGTGGATCTGATATACTGTTACATGTCTGATTTGCTCCAAACTGTTTCGGTTCATGTATGGCATATTAGATTGTGTTTATGTGAATACTTCACAAGATGTGAATATTGATATAACTGTGTGTGTATTTGACCGCTTAAGTGCAATAAAATGTGAATGGGTAACACTTTGCGGTACGGGTACATGAATTGCTATGAATTCATGCATAAATTAATGCATGAATTCATACTTATTCATGTACCTTTACCACTAAGTGTTACCTGTGAAGGAGATCTAATTTCGGAATTGCATGTGTCTGAGAGGTGGAATTTGTACTCATTCTTCAGCCGCATCTCCATCAGCTTCAACACTGCATTGAGTCCTTTTCTGCGGCTTACTTTGATGAATAACTCTAATGTGCCATTAACTAGTAAAGTAATTTAACCCTTAAGAAAATTGATTCAGATGTTTGAATTGCAATACACATGTGAATAAATGTTCCCCCCAACTCAAATTGAGCCTCAAATCGGGCTGACAAAATCTTTACCAGAATGAAGAGAAAATAACTTCTCTAATTCCAACACTTCCCACAAGTCTTTTCTCAAGAGATTTGAGGCTTTAAATTTACCAGTCTCATACAAAAATGTCCATCATGCTCTACATTTACACCTAGAGAGGTGAGAGAATCAATGAGACTACAACTCGTCCCTTTCATCATCGTCCTCCTCTGGTGGCGGTCCACCTGCGCTGCCGTACAGCTTGCTTACGATGGGCTGCACGACTTCCTCCAGCTCCTTCTTCTTGGCCTGGAAGTCTTCAAGATCTGCATCCTGGTGAGACTCCAGCCACTCAATCTTCTCCTTGACGGCCTCCTCAATTGCCTCCTTGTCCTCAGATGACAGCTTGCCGCCCAGCTTCTCTTTGTCCCCGATCTGGTTTCTTATGTAGTAGGTGTGGCTCTCCAGCTCGTTGCGGGCGTCGATGCGCTCCTTCAGCTTCTTGTCTTCATCGGCGAAGAGCTTGGCCTCGTTCACCATGCGCTCGATGTCCTTGGGCGTCAGTCGGTTCTGGTCGTTGGTGATAGTGATCTTGTTCTTCTTGCCCGTGCCCTTGTCTTCAGCTGTGACACGCAGGATGCTGTTGACATCAATCTCGAAGGTAACCTCGATCTGAGGGACACCGCGGGGAGCTGGAGGGATGCCGGTCAGGTCAAAGGTGCCCAGGAGATTGTTATCTTTGGTCATTGAACGCTCACCTGGAAAGATGCAGGTCAAAAGTGAAATTCTATTAAAGGGATAATAATAAACTAAACTTAAGGGACCAGCACAAGCATACACCCCATGCGTTTCATGGGAGTGATGGCCCCTGGCTTGAGACTGCTGCAGTGAGCAAGGACTGAGCCTCTGTTGCTGCAGTGACATCCATCAGTAAAAACTAACAAACGTGTGCGGCCATGCCCAACTACCAGCTGCACAGATGTCCTCCACAGTCACTCCACAGAGCCCATGATGCCACCATGCCCCTAGTTGAGTGCACGTGCACCCCAGCAGGCAGGGACAAACCCTCGTTCTCATATTCTATAGAAATTTGCCTCCAGTATCCAGTGTGAAAGACGGTGCTTAGATAACGGCTTTCCCTAAACCAGGCCAGCAAAACAAACAAACATCTGGTCAATGAAATGCACCATCCTTGTCTACTCAATATACTCAAACCATGTCATCAAAGAACTCTTCGCCCGCATCCAGCCATACTGAATTATCATCCCAACACTTGGGGGTCATCAAGGGAGCCCCCCTCGGCCTAATTTTGATTTCATGGGGACTTTGTGTTTTAAAGCAGTTGCAAATTAAGTAAACAAATTAAATTTTGACTTTGAAAGTGTCACTCACCTTCATAAACATTGATGGCTACGATTTGCTGGTTGTCAGAAACGGTGGAGAAGGTCTGGAATTTCTTAATGGGCACGCCGGTGTTCCTGGAAATAAGTTTGGTCATCACTCCTCCAACCGTCTCAATGCCCAGGGTCAAAGGGCAAACGTCCAGAATAACCAAGTCACCTGTTCAACACATTTCACCAATTAAGCACTTCACAAGAGAGTCATTGGTGTCATTATACAGCCCAGCCCTAGATGTGTCCATCATTAAAGGCTGTAGATGGACTCACCGGTGTCCTCTTCTCCTGTCATGACTCCAGCCTGGACAGCAGCTCCGTAAGCTACGGCCTCATCAGGGTTGATTCCTGTAGATGGCTCCTTGCCGTTGAAGAACTCCTTCACGAGCTGCTGGATCTTGGGAATACGAGTGGAGCCACCGACCAGGATGATCTCGTTGATGTCAGACTTCCTGAGGTCAGCATCTTCCAGAACCTTCTGCACTGGTTTCATGGTGGAGCGGAACAAGTCCTATGAGGAGAAAAGCACAAAACATTGGTTGTTTCCATGGATTGAACAGATACAGGCACAATCACAGTTTTTTATATTATTTATCAATATTTTGAGTTTTTTTATTTGTAGATAAGCCTTAGAGAAAGAGGTAATAGAGTGCTTTCGGAGCAGATAGAAACAGTGAGCAAAACAAATAAAGGACAAAAAAGCTACGGAAGCCACTGTTTCCCCCCACACAGAAACCATCAGCTGACTGCTCCACCATCTCAGCAACTTCACCATCTGACAGCAGAGAAAAGTAAAGAATTAGCTTCAACAAGACATCATCAGGGTTTGATGTCACCCACATCTTCTCTGTCCTCCCCTTCTCCAGACTGGAAGTCAACAGTGTGCAACAGGATGAAATCACACTTCACATCTCCCCTTTTCCCCACCAGACAGACTGGATCACAATGATCAACCACCAGGGAATGCTGTACTGTTGAATACAGAGCAACGACTGCCAGCACTGACTGCAGCTCATCGTTTCAAAGGCCTTGATATAATGAACACTACAGAACCTCCACAGAAGGACAAAAAAGAGACATCATGATGTCTGAAATCTCTCCTCAGCTTACTGGCAGTTGATGTCTGGCAGTATTTGGAAAGTTGTGGAATATGTGCAGTCATTAACCAAAGCAAAGACCCAACACTTCACCTTGCAACGACAACAACCATCAAGCCTGGAATAGTCAGCTGCAAATATGGCTTGACCCCAAAAAAATTCGAACAAAAGGTTTCTCAGTGGATTACAGTAGTATCAGATATACTTAAAAACATACTAAAAGTTTACCAAATTTTGACTCCAAGAAAGGCCCCATTTTCAAAATGACTGCCGTCAGGTCCTTGAGGTGACCATTGCTCCTTTGTATTCCTCCTAGACCAGGAATACTGGTGCCTGATACATGTTTTGGCCATGTAATATTGTAATTAGCATATTTGCATGATAGATAAGTAATTAAAAGTACAATTAAAGCAATTGGTTACAAGCATATTTATGTGAAAAATAAGTACAATGTCCCTTAAATAATTGCATTTTTCTCCTTATTCGTTTTATCGTTTTGCCTAGTGTTGGTGGTTTCTGTGGTTCATAACCAGTTTTTTGATTCCAATAAAGAATAAATTCATTAGAACTGTGTGGTACTGTAAAATAAGTCAAAACAGGGCTGCAACGTAAAGGTTCAGTACCGCTAACCCATTGGTCTCAAACTCAATTTCTGGGAGGCCACACCTCTACACAGTTTTGTTCCAACCCTAATCAAACACACTAGGGGCCTGTACCATGATGGTGACTAAAGAAACTCAGGGTTACAGGATTAGTTTTGAGTTGACAGAACCAAACCACTCCAATCTGGGTTTGTTGGTACCATGAAGCTGGTCATCAACTTTCTCTGTCAACTTCACTTAATTGAGCCTGTGCACATGAAAGTGTGACAACAGCAGCCAATCACATGCCTTGAAACTGTGATTCACTTCTCATGAGAAAGTCAGTGCAATTCACTACCAAAGATTAAAAGATTAAACAATATGAAGAATTTAAACATTTACACAGCAAGATGAAAGATCTATCAATGAAGGTGGAAAACTTAAAGAAAACATATGCAAGTAAGTTGTAAAGTTACTTTATAAAGTTGATAATATTTCTAAGTATAACAATAAAATAACATAAATCAGACATGTGTCATGCATCAGACATATGTCATTTTGCTTGAAGCTGATTAGTCAAATTTCGTTTTGAGATCTCTAACCCAGAACATAACCTTCCCTGGAGCAGGTTAGCTTTGGAGCTTAAGTTACTATGATGACGAACACTGCTAAAAGCCAAACCAATTTCATAGTACCTAAAACCTAGGATTGGTGCAAACTAAACTGAAACTTACCTGGCTAACCAGCTAAACCAGCTTCATGATACGGAGCCATTTCTTATGTTTTACAGCAAATGGGGCAAGTTTCATGGTTTACAAAAACATGAGTCCATGGTCAAAACTGCATTTGGAGTGTCCTTTTCCTCAAGCTAATTCAACAATGTTATCATCTCTTAAAAAAACTCACATTGCCTTTTTTATGTATTAGAAATCTGGGTGGGAATGGGCGGTGGGTGGTTTAAGTAGTCAAGGATGAATTTTGTTTGTGCAAAATAGTATACACTGTACTTCCAACAACATTTCAATGAGTTTCAATATCAAATGTCAGTGTTCTCTTCTACCATCTTCTGAATTGCTGAAAATTGTGAAGTTTAGTTTTGTTGGGTTTAGTATAATGCCACCTTTATACTCAAAAACATCTATAGAGGATGCATTAAATATGTTTTACCTTATTCAAACTGAAATGAGTGACCAACCATTTTAAAGGGTTCAGAGTTCAGAGTTGTTTATGATCAAAGTTATACAACTCCAATTTAAGTTACTTTTGGCTGCAATAACTTTTGACAAAATTGTTTAAATCTCTGGTTCACCCCAAACAAAGATAAAACCTGACAGTAATCTCACAAAATCATGTATTCCAAGTCCAATGGATTCATAGACCCAGAAAACATGGTGTTAGACACCAAGATTACTTGGCTAGGTCAAATAATGAAGGATTTAGGATATTTTAAGGGCTTCCTGCCCGTCTTGGGCACCATTCTTGAAAATTACACCTTTCTAGTGGTCAAACTTTGGTAAACTATTAGTATGTTATTAAGGACATCTAATATTACAAAAACAGCTGAGAAACCTTTTGTTAGAATTTTTTTAGGCTTATGTGTTTTTTTTCCATATATGCAGCCGTCTAGAAGGAGGAATCTATGGAGGTCAGTGTGCCATCAGTGCTGAGTATAAAAAGGACCAGGTAGTAACTGTGCAGGCCCAGGGATACCCAGGCTGTTACCGATATCCAGCTTTTTAATGGTTCCCAAACTCTCTTCAAGCAAACTAGTGCCTGCATGGGTGCACCTAGTTTTAGCCAATTAATTTCAAAGACATCTTAAGTAACACTTTAAAGAGGATACCCATTCTATGGTCAACATACTCTTAGGAGACAATTTTTTCCATGAACTTTGTGAACTTTGTGAACTTTGTGGAACTCCTCAGCGCGGGCCAATCGGCCACAGCCAACTCCCCTTTAAAAGATGGCGTGAGGCGCCAGAAGACTGAGAGCCATTTCTGATGCCGTGTGATGTACTTACCTTGTCTTATCTCTCCCACCAGGTGATACGCCGTGACCGATTGGCCCAGGGGATCACGTTTGAGCACTGGAGCACCGGACACCACGACCTGCAAGAGGGAAGAAGGGAGATACGAGCACCGCCGGCACCTGATCATCAGCACCTACCACTTACCTGTTTGTTCACGCTGTTTCACAATAAATCCACCATCCGGGGTTCACAAAAGATATGGCTCTGTCGTGTTGTTCTTCACCAAGTTCACAGTGGTGGAGAATGTGGGCAGGGCGGAGCTAGGACAGCACAGTGGGCAACATCTGATGATATTGATATCATCCCCTCTCGGAAGACTGCAGGAAGACCCGTACCCGGACGTAAGTGGCGTCGCCTTATATGGTCATTTTTCCCTGTGGTTGGTTGAGGCTGTCGACTAAAATCTGGTCTCTCTGTCCCGGTTCCGACGTGGAGTGAGAGGAAGAGCAGCCCAGAGAGGAATCCCTGTCCCGGCGGCCAGACGACGGGGGTGTCGCTTGGGGGAGAGAATGTCACGAAGCAGCCACCTCCCATACTCATCATCACCACCCCGTCCCTTCTTCACCGCCCTTCTCCAGGCTCCTGTCAGGAGTGGGCGTGTGAGAGAGGAGGGGCGCCGGAGTGAGCAGGTCTGGTAGCGTGTCATCGCCGCCGCTGTTAAAAGCCGAATGCGCTTCTCCTCGAGAGACTGGTCTCTTCCCCCTGTGCATGCACGCTGGTGTCCTCGTGGGTCCAGGAAGGGAGCAGCGAGAGAGCGCCATGCCGCCTGAAATGCGAGCCCCCAGAGATGCGAGACGCTGAAGACACGAGTCGGCAGAGACATGAGCTCCGGACAAGAACCGCACCCGTAAACGGATGCCGGGCCAGGATGCCGGGCTGTTGTGTCCTCTTCTCACATGTACGGCCCAGAAGGACGAAGCCGCTACAGAAGCGGCCGCCTCTCACAGCCCAGAACTGAAAGGGGAGCGCATGCGAACCGCCGGACTCTGCTCCTCCCGTCACAAAGCCTACAACTCTGGTGACTCAGAGACATACAGGAAGACCAGACATGATCTTCAGAGTGCTGTCAGGACTATAAAGAGAGTCTATAGAGACAAGATGGTGAAAACTTTCAGGAATGTAATCTCAAAAGCTTGAATGGCTGTCACAGAGTCTGCTTGCTGTGCTCTGGACTGGCCACTTTTGATGGCACTTTCCTGGTTCACTGTATCATCTCATGAACTCTATTTCCCATGGTCCTTTGTCCTGTCTTTCAGTTCTGATGATCAACAGCTATAGGTAACTAGCTCATTAACTCGTCACTTTTTATACCATGCTCACTTAGTCTTTTGTTGCAGCAGTATTGTACCCGTTATGTTGTTACCCTTTTGCCTGTTGGTTTGTTTTTGTATTCTTAGTTTTTGATCACAATTAACTACTGCGTTTGGATTTTTTTTGTTTCCCTGGTATTCTGTGACAGAGGCTTACTGAATACAGAGGGATAAAAGGATGGAACAACCTACTACATGGCACTGTATGACTCTTTGCCGGGTGAATCAAATGCCTTCTATGCACAGTTTGTGTACAGAAACACCTTGTCAGCAAACAATAACAGATGCTGTTCTCTTATAGTTTTTGTTTGTCTGGTTTGTTTGTCTGGTGTGTCCAGATGGCTTAGAGTCAACCCATGGAAAGCACCTGGTCCTGATAGTGTTCATGGCTATGCCATCAGATGTGTGCCAGCCAGCTAGCAGAGGTGCTTACAGACATCTACAATCTGTTTTTCTGACTGCCTTTGATTGCCACCTGCTTCAAGAAAACCATTATCGTCCCTGTCCTTTGAAGTCTATTGTCACCTGGCTAAATGTCTACCGGCCTGTGGCACTGACCTCTATTAATCATAAAGTGTTTCGAGTGGCTCGTTAAAGAACACATCTGTTCTTGCCAGACACCATGGACCCTCTCCAGTTTGTGTATAGAAAAAAGAGATCATCTGATGACACCATCGCTCTTACCATTTACATTGTCCTCACACACTTGGTAACCATGTATCCATATTGACCATGAGCACAGGAGCCTTACAGGGCTGCATTCTCTGTTCAAGCATCCAATATCATCTTTTGCTGATGAAATATCAATCCAGTGCTTCTCTTACCATGTTGAGCTCCTCAAACTTGGCGCGGGTCAGTGTCTCAGAGAAGTCTTCACCCCTGAAGAAGTACTCGATCTCGATGCGGGCCTGATGCTGGGCAGACAGTGCTCTCTTGGCCTTCTCCACCTCACGACGCAGCTTCTGCACGGCACGGTTGTCCTTGCGCACGTCCTTTCCGGTCTTCTTCTTGTAGAGCTTGATGAAGTGCTCCATGACACGCTGATCGAAGTCTTCCCCGCCGAGGTGAGTGTCTCCATTAGTGGCCAACACCACAAAAACTCCATTATCGATGGTCAGCAGGGAAACGTCAAAGGTGCCGCCACCGAGATCAAACACCAGGATGTTCTTCTCACCGCCCTTTTTGTCCAGACCATAAGCAATAGAGGCGGCAGTTCTGAGGAGAACACCAAGATATCTATCAGGGTTTGCTATTGTCATCTTGCATTATCAACACACTTTTGTGCTTTAATAAAAGCAAAAGTGATACAGTACTTACGGCTCATTGATGATTCTGATGACGTTTAGACCGGCGATGGTTCCTGCATCTTTGGTGGCCTGGCGCTGGGCGTCATTGAAATAAGCAGGCACAGTGACCACAGCATGTGTGACCTTTAGAAGAGAAGACACAGATCAGGTGTTGAGCTTTACTGCTGTGCAACTGAGATTACATGTGTACATCCCAAATAATGTACTTATGCACTATTCTGTGTTGTTTAGTATTGTAAACAGTGGGAGTAGTGTGTGAAATGTTGAACACTTCATCCACTCAACTGTCACAGCTTTAATTACATTGTGAAGGGGAAGGGTCTATCAGACTCCAATTAGTTATGACAAAATAACCTTATAAAATTCATACACTACATGGTTGAGTACATAGTGCATAAGTACATAGTGTATGAGTGCATGGTGTGTAAGTGTATAATGCGTCATTTGGAACCCAGTATACATGCTTTCTTTTGTGTTGGTATCAAAACTTTACCCTTTCTCCTAGGTAAGCCTCCGCAGTCTCCTTCATTTTAGTCAGAACCATAGCAGAGATTTCCTCAGGGGTGAAAGTCTTCATCTGTCCTGATCCAATGTCCAGCTGGATGTGAGGCTTGTTCTTCTTCTCAATCACCTGAAAGAGAAGCAGCAGGTGTTTAAG
>JAUCMR010021155.1:0-13825 GCA_032357425.1 Enteromius argenteus | reverse complement strand
ACCTCTGTTTTCATGTCCGGACTTATCCCCACGAACTCATGTCTCCGCCCCGCTCGTCAGTTGTCATGGTATTTCATCGTTGTCTCCACCCACTGACCTAGTTTCTTTGTGTATTTAAGTTCCGGTTGTCTGTATGTGAATTCGTTCGTCAGTGTTGGATGTACCTGTGTTTTCCCCCGATGTCAAGCCATCCGTGTCTCTCCGTGTTTCCCTGTGTCTCGTGTCTGGATCTACCCGTTCTTGAGCTCTGCCAGCCTTGGATTTACGCTCTCGTCTTCGCCCCCTGGACCCTGTTTGCCTATCGCTCGACCACCGCTAAGTATTGGATTATTCTATTGTCTCAGCCTTCAATGTTCCCGTTCGCTGATGTCGACTATTCTGTCCTCTGCATGCGTGTGTCGAGCATGCATATACAGATAGCCAAACATTGTAAGGAGATGACAGATCAGCTTCAATGACCACTCAGATGATTGAGTAAATTTCCTCTTTACTTGACTCTGTTAAGTGTAATCATGTAGTACAACCTCCGTTACATTCTTTGTGAAACTGCAATTCAATACAAAAAAATGCTTAGTTATGGCGATCTTTGAATGTGAAAACGCTAGCATGCGTCCCACATATATAAATCTAAACGAGATGCAAACACAGAGTATATAAAACAACAAATATAAATTATAAACTTACAAGCAAAGCTTCCTTGAGGGTTTTACACAACAAATTGTAAGAAGCACACGATCTCTCTGCTGCGAAATGGTTGCCTGCTTTGCATACTTTTTTGCTATCACACATAACAAAATAAAGTTTTGTCAAACTGGATTTTAATTCAACCTATGTCAAACAGCGCCCTCTAGAGGGGAGAAAGAAGTAGTGTTAGACTTGGCATAATACTCCCCGTCTGGTATTAAATGTAATACCACTCTTGTTTCTCAACTATTGAATATTCATACTCACAGGGTAATTTAAGACATAAGCAAAATAACTTCCGTAATAGGCCGTAAGAAAGTTTTAGCAGTACCACTCTTTGTGACTTTCAGTTCCAGTTTTCTGACTTTGCCATCTGAGTCTGCAACAGCTTTGGTGACCAGAGCCATGGGCCATTCATTCCTTTTCACCTGATCATCTTTCAGAAGGACCAGGTCTCCTTCTTTGATATTAGGTTTGTTGTCTTGCCATTTCTTACGAGGTTGAAGGGATGCAAGTTATTCTCGTCTCCACCTTTCCCAAAACAAGCTGGCAAGATACTGTACTCTTTTCCACTGTTTTCGATACAGATCAGTATTCTCAAAGGACCCTGGGGGTACGGAAGGGGTACACACCTTTTGGGAGAGGATCATTGCTGGTGTGAGGAGAAGAGGAGACTCAGGGTCGGTAGAAATGGGTACGAGAGGTCTCGCGTTGATGATAGCACATACTATAGCCATTAGAGTTGACAGCATTTCGTGAGTCAGATGCAAGGAGCTGATTTGAGGAAGCATGGAGTCCAAAATCCGTCTTGAAAGTCCGATCATCCTCTCCCACGCTCCCCCCATGTGGTACGAATGAGGTGGGTTAAAGATCCATTTGCAACCTTCTTCAGTAAGGTATTTTGTCACACTGGGATCTTTGGAAGAGATCACAACCATGTTCAGCTCTTTGCATGCTCCTGTGAAATTAGTACCGCAGTCTGATCGTATAATCTTTGCCGGGCCTTGGATGGCAAAGAACCTGCGAAGTGCATTAATGAAGCTTGATGCGTCCATTGACTCTATCAGTTCAATATGGATGGCTCGCACTGATAAGCATGTGAAAATTACCGCCCATCTTTTACTGTAGGCATGGCCTCCACGAGTACGGCATGCTGATACTTTCCAAGGGCCGAACACGTCGAAGCCGACATTAGTAAAGGGTGGCTCCATGCTGATGCGGTCAGGAGGGAGGTCTGCCATTTTCTGTTCAGCTGTTTTACCTCTCTGTTTGCGGCAAGTAATGCACTTGCGAAGGATGCCACTGACGTGTCTCTTTGCTCCGACTATCCAAAATCCTCCAGTGCGGATTGCTCCTTCGGTAAAGATTCGACCTTGATGATTTACCTTGTCATGGTAATGATTTGTTAGGAGGGTTGCTAAGTAACTATGGCCGGGTGTAACAAGAGGGTGTTTTTCATTGCTGAGAAGCGTGGACTGTTCTAGTCTGCCTCCAATTCCTAAGAGTCCGTCCTGCAGGACTGGGTCCAGCCTTTTGAGGAAACTTTGCTTGGAAATGGCCATTCCATTCTCCAGATTAGCTATTTCTGCTTTGTAAGCCTCCCTCTGTTCACATCTGATGATGACACTTTCAGCTCGAGTCAGTAACTCAGGTGTGTAGGAACTCTTGCAACGATGTCAGCCATAACATAATCCTTCTTTATTTTTGAAAGACTGAGCAATGTGAATGAGTGTAGCTATGGCTCTTATTAAGGATTTCCAAGATGAAAACCTTTTGAAGCGGTGAGAACCAAGGCCAGAGTCAGGGTTTTAGTAGGTAGTGGCATGTGCTCGCACTTCTACATCTGTATCTGGATCAATAAGACTATAGGGAGCTTCTTTCACAGGGATGGATGCTGGATGTTGCAGAAATGACGGACCAGTGAGCCAATTTGTTTCAATTAGGCGGGATGCAGTGACTGGTCTTGTAGCAACATCAGGGGGGTTTTGTGAGGTAGGAATGTACCGCCACTGCTCTGGGTGAGTGAATTTCCTGATTCTTTGCACCCTGTTGCTGACGTAAACGTAAAACCGTCGGGTGTCATTGCAGATGTACCCCAGAACAACTTTGCTCTCTGTGTAGAACAGTAGGGTGTCAGGTTTGACATCTAGTTCTTGGACAATTTGCTCTGCTATTTCGACCGCAAGAACAGCCGCACACAGTTCAAGTCTGGGAACTGTATGTACCATCTGTGGGGCTAGCTTGACCTTTCCCATAATAAACCCGACGTGACACACTCCGTCATGATCTGTTACTTTCAAGTACGTGACTGCAGATATGTTTTGAACGGACGCATCCGAGAACACATGAATCTCCTTTCTTGTTGAGTGAGCAATGGACATTGGAGTGTAGGTTCGGGGAATTCTGAGCTGCTCTAAGTCTTGCAATGAGTCTTTCCAGAGGTTCCATTCTACTTCCTTTTCGGTAGCAAGGGGGGCATCCCAGTCTAACTGTGTGTTCGAAAGTTCACGGAGTCACAGTTTTCCTTGGATGGTAATTGGCGCAACCATGCCGAGAGGGTCAAACAAACTGTTTACAGTCGCCAGGACTCCTCTGCGCGTGAATGGTTTCTCACTGAGGTTGACATGGAACACGAATGCATCGTTCTGGAGATCCCAACTCAAGCCGAGACTGCGCTGCAAAGGGGGTGAATCAGTGTCTAGATTCAGATGTTTCAAGTCTTTAGCATAGTTGGCTGGAGAGAATGCGTGCATCACTGTTGAGCAGTTAGATGCTATTTTGTGAAGTCTTAGGTTAGAGATAGCGAGCATATCTTTGGTAGCCTTAAGCAAACCTATTGCTTCATTGATGGAAGGAAGTGACTTAAGTCCATCGTCAACATAAAAGTCTCTTTCAATGAAATGTCCCACGTCGGCTCCAAACTCTGCTTCGCCGTACAAGGCAGCACGCCTGAGGCCATAAATGGCAACAGCTGGAGAGGGGCTGTTGCCGAAGACGTGAACTTTCATGCGATATTCTGCCATGCTTTCAGACATATCATTGTTCTTGAACTACAGAAAGCAGAGAAAGTTCCTATGATCTTCTCTGACAATGAAACTGTGAAACATTTGCTCTATGTCCGCAGTGATGGCTACAGGCTCGTGCCTAAATCGCAGAAGGACTCCCATTAGACTATTGTTTAAATATGGGCCCGTTAGCAGCACATCGTTCAAAGACACACCCTGGAACTGGGCACTGGAGTCAAATACTACATGAATTTGACCAGGCTTGTGCGGGTGATAGACACCGAAGGAGGGTAAGTACCAGCACTCCTCTCCTGGGTTCACAGGAGGAGCTGGCTCAGCATGGTCGTTATCGAAGATCTTCTGCATAAACTCCACGAAATGCTCTCTCATCTCGGATTTCTTATGTAGAGTATGACAGAGAGCGTTGAAACGACTCAGAGCTTGCTCTTTGTTGTTTGGAAGGCGTTGTCTGGGTGAACGGAAGGGAAGGGGTGCTACCCAGCTATTAGTGTCGTCCATGAACTTTTCCTTGTCCATTAACTGAATGAACTGCCTATCCTCAATTGAAGGGGCTATTTTTTCATCATCTTTTGTTCTTTCAAAGATTGAGGTGGCTAATGGGCTGGGTTCAAAATGAGGAAACAGAGAGGCACTGGCTGTGCAGTTAGTCTCTCCTTAAGGTAGAGCTTATTGGGACATGGGGTAAAGCAGGATGGACGTCCATCTTCTAGAATGTTAGTGCGGTAAACACTCACTGTCGAGGGCCTGTGAGCAGCACCAAGACAAACCTCACCAACCACAACCCAACCTAGGTCCAGTCTTTGAGCATAGGGACCATTTTGTGGCCCATTGTGTTGCTCTCTTACTTTATGGACCTGAAGGATATCACGTCCGAGAAGGAGAAGTATTTGAGCGTTTGGATCTAAAGGAGGAATGAGATGAGCAATAGATTTGAGATGTGGGTGGTGTTTTGCTGCTTCAGGAGTGGGTGTCTCCGACCTGTCCTCAGGCATGCAGTTGCACTCAATGAGCGTAGGGAGTGAGACTGACAGACTGCCATCTCGAGAGTGTGCGACAAAGTCTCAAGCTCGCCTCCCAGACATTTCTGTGACTCCAGCGCACGTGCGCAGAGTGTAGGAAAATTCTGTGCTCTTGAGATTAAAGAAATCATAGAACTCCGACCTTGCAAGTGAACGATTACTTTGATCGTCAAATATAGCATAGACATTCAATGATTTGTCTGGCTCTCCCTTGGGGTGAACTCTGATGAGACAGATTTTCGAACAAGATCGTGAACTGTTAGTACCTCCACAGACCTCTGTGCATTTAGAGTAAATGGAAGGGTTTGCACTTTCCTTCTCCCCGCCATGCTCTCCGTTAGATACTTTTAACGTCCATGGAGATGGTCCAGGATGAAGGGCTGTGACATGTTTGTTGCTCTGTTGTACACTCTGTGCACTGTATGGTAACATCACAGTTTTTGACCACATGGTCATTCGAAGAACAACATCTGAAACAGATATTATGCTCCTTCAAAAACGTTTTCTGCTCCTCAATACTCTTAGCTCTAAAGGCCCTGCATCGTTTGAGGGGGTGTGATTTTTTTGTGAATGGGGCATTGTCTGTTGATATCTGGTTTACTGTTCGTTTAGTCAGTAGAACTGGTTGTTTGTACAATCTCAGTTTTGTGAGTAGAGATGAAGCTTTTCAGTGGTCCACCTCTTTTCACTAGAATTTCTGGCTTTACAGGGGCAGTCGAAGATAAGTGGAAAGTGAAACTTGGGTCGTTGCGCATATAGGCTTCCCTGCCTACAAAGTCTGTGAAGAATGTGAATGGGGGAAATATTACCTGAAACTGAAGCTTGTATTGGGATCCTAGGGACATCCACTTCTCTTGGAGGTTAGAAGGAAGCTTGCTGACAATAGGTGCCACACCCCGCGCTGTGTCTAGGAAAGAGAGCCCAGGTAAGTAGCCTCCAAGCTTTGCTGACTCCACTTCCCTGAGAAGATCTGCGAGTTCTCTTAACTTTTGGGGTTCTTTGTTACTGATTTTGGGGAAACAGTCCAGCATCTGTCGGGTACCAGCCCCGAAACACGGTTTGAGGAACCGTGCCCCAAGCTTATCAAAGAGCGTTTTCTCAATTATTTCAGCACTCCCGAAGTTTTCTTCTAGATGGGACCACGCCATTCTACAGCCAGCAGCCGGATCAGCGACATGAACAGCTCTTACTCTCTTAACTTGTTCTGAAGACTGTCCACATAGTCCTTGGTGCGCTTTTCCACTGTCTCCTTTGGATATCCTGTGCCGTCAATTGGTGTATCAATTTCTCCTGACTCCACCTCTGCTGCGGCCGCTTCCAGAATTTCAGCCTCTCTTGCTGTTGCTGCAACCTCCTTTTTATGCTGCAGAGATAACAGTTCAGATTCCAGTTTAGCCTTAAGTGTAATCATGTAGTACAACCTCCGTTACATTCTTTGTGAAACTGCAATTCAATACAAAAAATGCTTAGTTATGGCGATCTTTGAATGTGAAAACGCTAGCATGCTTCCCACATATATAAATCTTAACGAGATGCAAACACATATATAATATAGTATATAAAACAACAAATAAATTATAAACTTACAAGCAAAGCTTCCTTGAGGGTTTTACACAACAAATTGTAAGAAGCACACGATCTCTCTGCTGCGAAATGGTTGCCTGCTTTGCATACTTTTTTGCTATCACACATAACAAAATAAAGTTTTGTCAAACTGGATTTTAATTCAACCTATGTCAAACAGCGCCCTCTAGAGGGGAGAAAGAAGTAGTGTTAGACTTGACATAATATCGACCCTGCCTGTTTTGACTCTGTGTATCTAAATAAACGCTTGCAAATGGATCTGCACATTTCCTCGAGTCCTTCACGTGACAGAATGACGAGCCACAAAGGATCCAGCAGCATTACACACCAGCCTGCGGTAAGAGGGGATTCCCCGTCTCTGTTCTCCGCGCCTCAGTGTTTCTCCGCACCACCACAGCATCAGCACCCAGGAGGCTATGCTCTGATGCCCGGCCCTCGCCTTGCCATTCGGCGCACCCCGCTCGCGCACAAGATGGCCGCCGATCGCGAGACACAGCGCAAAATGGCCGCCGATCGCGAGACACAGTGCAAGATGGCCGCCGATCGCGAGACACAGTGCAAGATGATCGCCGATCGCATGTCATCGCACAAAATGGCCGCCAATCGCGAGACACAGCGCTAGATGGTCGCCGATCGCGTGTCGTCCCACAAAATGGCCGCCGCTCCTGAGTCCAAGTGCAAGAGAGCCACTGTCCCTGATCCAGATTGTCCACCAGATCTATGGGACGATCTACCCATCCTGCTTCCTCCAGACCCCGTTCTGCCAAACCCCGTATCACGTTCTGAGGACCCAGGTGATGAACTGTTGGTTTCGGTTTTACGGCCAGGAGTGCCGTGCAGAATCTCCGCGGTTCCCAGCCCGCGAGTCACGGGTCCTAGCCCCGCATAACATTCAGAGGACCCGGGTGATGAACTGTTGGTTTCGGTTTTACGGCCAGGAGTACCGTGCAGAATTTCCGCAGTTCCCAGCCCGCGAGTAACGGCTTCCAGTTTCGTATCACGGTGTGAGGGGCCGTGTATAGTTCAGTTGGTTCTGGTTGTACAGCCAGGAGAGCTGTTTGTAAACAAGTCAGTTCCGGTTACACAGCCAGGAGAGCTGTTTAATGTCCAGTCGGTCCCGGTTTCACAGCCAGGAGAGCTGTCACCCATCCTTGCGGCTCCTAACCCTCAAATAACGGGTCCCAGCCCCATTTCATGGTCAGAAGAGCCGTGTTTAACCCTGTCGGTTCCGGTTTCATGGCCAGCGGTGCCGTCAGAAATCCTTGCGGTTCCTAGTCCGCCAGTAACGGGTCCCAGCCCCGTTTCACGGTCAGAGGAGCCGTGTTTAACCCTGTCGGTTCCGGTTTCACGGCCAGGAGGGCTGAAAGAGATCCTCGCGGTTTCCAGCCCGCATCTGTCGGGTACCAGCCCCGAAACACGGTTTGAGGAACCGTGCCCCAAGTCGGTCCGGCCTCGACTCCGGGATATCCATCAGCGGCTGCACATCCCCTAGGGATGTTGACCTTGGTCATAGAATCCCCAGGGGCTCCGCTGATGGCTGCACAGCCTACGAGTCAGGTCGGTCAGAATAATAATCTTTCTGTGTTCCTCTGTGCAGCCTGGGTCTCTGATCTCCCCAAATGGGTCTCTCCGCCGTCATGTCCGCCTTTATGGGGCTTCGCCGCTGTCTGGTCCGCCCTGGTGGTCTTCTCTGCCGCCTGGTCCGCCCAGGTGGTCTTCTCCGCCGTCTGCTCCGCCCTGGTGGGCTTCTCTGCCGTGTGCTCCGCCCTGGTGGGCTTCTCCGCCGTCTGGTCCGCCCTGGTGGTCGCCTCCGCCGTCTGCCCCGCCCAGGTGGACTTCTCCGCCGTCTGCCCCACCCTGGTGGACTTCTCCGCCGTCTGGTCCGCCCTGGTGGGCGCTTCCTCCGGCTCTTAATCTCGAGCATCTGGAAGCCACTCCTTAGAGGGGGGGCTATGTCATGATCAGATGGATGTGCCAGCCCAGGCCACTGGATGGCACTCCAGCGCCCTGTGTTTGTGTTTACCTCTGTTTTCATGTCCGGACTTATCCCCACAAACTCATGTCTCCGCCCCACTCATCAGTTGTCATGGTATTTCATTGTTGTCTCCACCCACTGACCTAGTTTCTTTGTGTATTTAAGTTCCGGTTGTCTGTATGTGAATTCGCTCGTCAATGTTGGATGGACCTGTGTTTTCCCCCATTGTCAAGCCATCCGTGTCTCTCCATGTTTCCCTGTGTCTCGTGTCTGGATCTAATTTGACTCTGTGTATGTAAATAAACGCTTGCAAATGGATCTGCACGTTTCCTCGAGTCCTTCACGTGACAATGTTATAGGGGTTGGATGTGGTTATTCTCTTTTTTTTCTGAAAATATTCTATTATGGCTTTGATCTCATATTGCTACAACTCTGTTCACATCAGTATGGCAAAAACTTTATTTTCATAATTTTGATTTTATTCTTAAACATTTATTTATATATTTAACGTGGCACTAACAACATCATAGATCTTTGGGTGTTTAACTGCAGAATGTTAGTCTTGTAGGCTACAGTAGGCTATTTGCCGTCTAGTCACAGCCAAAGCATTATTGTTTTATAACATTTTGGCCATGAAGGGAAAATGCTCAAGGTTTTTTTATTTTTTTATTTTATATTAAAATGTTTGCTACTGTAATGTGTGGCTGTGTTGTCTGTAACGATCCGAGTCCGTAGTGGTGAGGCGTGGCAGAGAACGGTGGAGACAAGGAGCTTCGATGCAAAACATTTAATAAAAGCACAACAAAGAACAGAAAACTGACGGGGCAGCTACAAAAACACTCACAAACGGGCTCACGAGACTTTAACAAGACCTGAATGCAAAGGAAAACAGAGGGCTTTAAATACAATGAACAATGAATGAAAAGTGAAAACAGCTGGGACAAACAGGTGCATGAAATTAACGAAACTAAACAGGGAGAAACCAACTGAACAGGACTAAACCAAAATACAGAGACAGGGGAAAGACAGGACTAGACCAACACGAAACATGACAGCTACAATGTTTAAAAAAATGCTACAAAGAAATATCGATTTTGGGAGGAGAAAAGGTATGTCACACAAACATTCTATTTAGCATTTCGAACTCTTTAAATCGCAACCGATTGCAATGTGGGCAGTGTGCAAACATACAGTGCAGTGAGCTACAGGTGACTTGAGTTCAAATCCCGGCACGAGAACCTTTCCCAAACCCACCCCACCCCATCTCTCTTTTCTTTCTTCCGGTCAAATCTGAACTGCCCTATCATAATCAATGCAAAAACGCAAAAATAAATCTAACTAAAAATAATAATATTACTAAATTAAATCATTTTTAACACTATAAAAACTATAGTTTATATTTTTACTCTCTATAAATTGTCTAAAGGTAACAGTATGGTAACAGTTTTAAGGCTATACAAATGTCAAGCCAAAAATTTAAATTAAAGCCCTCTCTTAATCAGCATGAAGCCAAATGTTTCAATATTTGCCACATATTTGAATATGGCCCACTTTTCTTGCATTTTCGCCCTAAAACATCACTCACAAACATCACTAACCCTAACAACATGAGGCTGTGGTCACTCTGATCAGTACAGATACTAATGATATTGACATTTATATTGTCATCATCACCTCACCTCCCTGGGACTCACATTCACACATACTCATTTCCCCATCATGCACCACGCGCCCACACCTGTTTCAGATTTGCACACACAAACCTGCTCGTAATCATCCACACCCACACCCTCATTTCACACTGCATTTAAGCCGAACTCATTACACTAACAATTCGCGAAGTCTTGATCTGTTTCCACTGTCATTACTGAGCGTTTCTTTCCCTGCCCTGATCTCCTGGTTTCTGATTATAGGACTGTGTCTTGGATTGTGATTGTTTGCTGGTTGCCACGACATTTGCCTGTGTACCCCGACTTCGATTCTGCATTGCCTTTATTGATCTGTTTGCCCATGTCTTGACCCTGCCCAAAGACTTTGCCCTGACAGGATCCAGCAATTCCTCCAGAGGACCCCGGTCTAGGAGAGACCCGACGGAGCAACTGATTCAGTTCAAACAAGGCGGATTGCCGATCAAGGAATACGTCACCAAGTTTTATGAACTGTGCTTCCAGGTACCATGGAGTGATGTGATGTTAAAAGACTTGTTCTGCTGGGGCCTCAACGAACCGGTAAAGTCATGGATGCTGATGGGGAGGTTTGAGTGCAGCCTCCTTGACTTTCTGGAATATGCCCTGGTGATGGCAGGCTCAAATCTCACAGTGGGCATCGCGGATGAAGAGGAGAATCCCACTTCCCAGATTAAAGGGGTTATCACATCGCGCCACACCGACACAGATTGCGAATCACTGCACAAGATGGCCGCCATTCCTCAGCCACGATGTCAGCACAAGATGGCCAGCAACCTCAAGTCACAGCCTCAAATCAAGATGGCCGCCGTTCCCGAGCCCCAGCCGCTAAACAAAATAGGTGCTGCCACTGCACAAAATTGACATCATTCCTGAGCCCCACTCACAGTCCAAGATGGTCCCTAATCCAGAGTCACAGTCACAACCCAAGATGGCCACCATTCCCGAGCCGCAGCACAAAATGGCTGCTGCCCCTGAGCCACTGCACAAAATGGACGTCATTCCTGAACCCCACTCACAGTCCAAGATGGTCCTTAATCCAGAGTCACAGTCACAACCCAAGATGGCCGTCGTTTCTGAGCCCCAGCTGCAACACAAAATGGCTGCCGCCCCTGAGCCGCTGCACAAGATAGCTGCCTCCCCTGAACCACTGCACAAGATGGCTGCCACACCCGAGTCGCTGCACAAGATGGCTGCCACACCGGAACCGCTGCACAAGATGGCTGCCACACCCGAGCCACTGCACAAAATGGTTGACATGCCTCAGTCAGAATCAGCAGACAAGATGGTCGCCAGGCCACAGCCAGAGTCAGCAGACAAGATGGCCGCCCTGCCTCAGCCAGTGTCAGCAGACAAGATGGCCTCCGCCCCTGAACCATTGCAACCAAAGGCCGTCGACCCTCAGGAGGTTCCGCTGGTGGCTGCACAACCTCTAGGGCAGTCCACTCGGGTCCTGGAACCCTTGCCAAGCCCTGCCATAGCCATGAGGGACATTGAATGCTCGATCCTGATCCCCGCAGATTCCAGTCCGCAGTTGTCGGGTCCCAGCCCCGAATCACGGCCAAGAGAGCCGTTGCCAGGTCCGGTTGTCGAATCACGGCCAGAAGTGCCATTCCAAATCCCCTTGGATTCCAGTCCTCAGTTGTCGGGTCTCAGCCCCAAATCACGGCCAAGAGGGCCATTGCCAGATCCCGTTTCTGAGTCATGGCCAGGAGAGCCATTGTCCGATCTAGTTCCTGAGTCACGGCCAGGAGAGCCATTGTCTGACCCAGCTTCCGAGTCACGGCCAGGAGAGCCGTTGATCGGTTTAGTTACCAAATCATGGCCAGGAGAGCCATTGTCTGATCCAGTTTCCGAGTTACGGTCAGGAGAACCGTTATCCGATCCAGTTTCCGAGTCATTGCCAGGAGAGCCATTGTCCAATCCCGTTTCCGAGTCACGGCCAGGAGAGCCGTTGATCGGTTTAGTTACCAAATCATGGCCAGGAGAGCCATTGTCCGATCCAGTTACAGAGTTACTGTCAGGAGAACCGTTGTCCGATCCACTCACCGAGTCTCGGCCAGGAGAGCCGCTGACCGTTCCAGTTTTTGAATTACAGTAAGGAGAACCGTTGTCCAGTCCAGTCACCGAGTCACAGTCAGGAGAACCGTTGTCCGGTCCAGTCACCGTGTCACAGCCAGGAGAGCCGCTGACTGGTCCAGTTTCAGAGTCACGGCCTGGAGTGCTGTTGTCTGGTCCCGTTATCGGGGTACGGCCAGGAGTGCCACCCCAGATCCGGCCCGTTCCGCCATGGAGGGTGTCTCTGTCACCTGTTCCACCCTGGAGGGCATATCGGTCACCTGATCCGTACTGGAGGCCGTCACTGCATTCTGCTCCGCCCAGAAGGGCGTCTCTGCCGCTTGTTCCGCCCTAGTGGGCGTCTCTATCATCTGTTCCCCCCTGGAGTGTGTATCTGTCACCTGACCCGCCCTGGATGGCGTCCATTCTGCTCCACCAGGAGGGCGTGTCTGCCGCCTGCTCCGCCCTGGATCTTTGAACCTCAAACAGGTACTGTCTGGGCCGTAGAGGCCAAAACTAACCTCTCTGTGCCCTATGTTCCAGTTCAGCCTGCTCTGCCCTGGAGGCCGTTCATGTCACCTAGGCCACCCTGGAAGGCGTCGCTGGCTTCTGTTCCGCCCTGGAGGGTGTTCCTGTCACCCAAGCCACCCTGGAGAGCGTCTCTGTCACCTGGTCCGCTCCGGAGGGCGTTCCTGTTGCCTAAGCCGCCCTGGAGGGTCTCTGTCAGTTTGGCAAGGACTCAAACCTCCATCCATCCCCCTACTACTCTAAGTAATGTTCCGCCTCCACTCCACCACCCTCCTAATACTATTTTTGGAGCGTCTGGAAGCCTGTCCTTAAAGGAGGGGCTATGTCATGAGTGCCCTTAACCTCCACTAGAGGGCACTCACATCACCTCACCTCCCTGGGACTCACATTCACACGTACTCAATTCCCCATCATGCACCACGCACCCACACCTGTTTCAGATTTGCACACACACACCTGCTCGTAATCATCCACACCCACACCCTCATTTCACACTGCATTTAAGACAAACTCATTACAATAACAATTCGCGAAGTCTTGATCTGTTTCCACTGTCATTACTGAGCGTTTCTTTCCCTGCCCTGATCTCCTGGTTTCTGATTATAGGACTGTGTCTTGGATTGTGATTGTTTGCTGGTTGCCACGACATTTGCCTGTGTACCCCGACTTCGATTCTGCATTGCCTTTATTGATCTGTTTGCCCGTGCCTTGACCCTGCCCGTTGACTCTGATTTAAGGAATTTTGCACTTGGATCCGCATGCCTCAGTTTCAATCATTACATATATATTTCAGTGATTTTAATAAAAAAACCTACAGCTAGAAAGAAAAAAAGAATTATGTGGTGTGAAATACTGTCATTTAAATAAGCGTTTTGGCACACCTGACTGAGTGGCATGACTCTGACATGATAAATTGAACGAGCGCACTGCTGTTGTCAGGCGTCGTGGTTGTAGAAATCAGATAGGACTCAAGGCGTAGACAAAAGGCTTCTTTAACCCTTTGAGCGGTACGGTCCCACATATGGGATTTAGAACGTTCAGTGACGTCGCATAGCTGGCAAATTCAAACTGAGCTTTCGCGCGTTTGCTGGCGCTGAGCCAGAGAGAGACGTGCGCTGTGCTTGTCATATTATCACAGCTATACAGTGTTCTTAACCACATAATGTATATTTTAGGTTTCAGACATTTTAATACACATATGTACTAGTAAAACAATGCATTTAGAGCTTGTAAAATACACAAAGATGTCTATGGAAGCAACAATAA
>JAUCMR010021154.1:0-13832 GCA_032357425.1 Enteromius argenteus | reverse complement strand
TAATTGTGAACAAATTAACCATTAATTAATGCTTAACTAATGCATTATTCTGACCCCCTATTCTGAAGTGTTACCGGGCATGTTTAACAGCTGATAGAAAACAAACATGTATACAGTAATCTTCAATGACACATAAGGATTTATAATGTTTTACTGGAGCACAGCAGTATTTTACCGCAGTTGTGTCCAGACACCCCTGGTTTTCTCAAATTCAATGAAATGGCCTAAATTGAATGTGAGAAATTAACAGAATTTCTAATTCAGATCTATTTATTTGCACACTGTTTAGGGCACATCCTCAGGTTGTACATATCTGTAAAGTAAAACATTTAGTAAATTAAAACGGTAAGAATTCTAAACTTTTGGATCAGAATCTCCTCTTATTTAACAAACTTATGTCACTAAAAACATTAAACAAAATAAATGAATTAATTTAATAAAATAAAAAAAAATTGATTAAATTAAAACAAAATTTGAAATATTAATTAAATTAAATAAAACTGGCCTAACAACTTGTCTACACTGAGCGGTATAATGCAACAAAAAACACAACTTATTAAAATCAGTGAAAACCACCTTCAAGTTCTTTTGTCAAGCACAATTTCCGCAACATACAAAAAGCAAATAACTGACTCATAGAGGTTTGATAGAAACACGGATAGGCCTTTTGTGGCCATATTTTATCATAAAGTCAAGGGGAAAAAAGGCAAATAATTTTCATTGATATACAATTAAACACAATTGCTAACGAGGCAGCCTGTAATACATAGAACAATCCATTACATTGTTTAGAAATTTTATTGATTTTTCAAGAACACAGACATGTAAAATAATGACATGTTTATTGGGGCATTCGGGTTAAACACTTAGGGACTGCTAGGTCTACTAGAATCACCTAACAAGGTTAAATCATGCTGACTGACGGCCTTGACATGTATTCATGTAAATACAGCTGGCTATGTCTGAAATAAATGTGAAGTGAAAGTAACAGATGGGCCAAAAAGGAAATTTGTCAAAAAATCGGATCTGTGATTTACACCTTGCAGCATAAATGCAGTAACAGTGTCACACAAGGCTCTTACCCTGAACAAATTTTCTCATTATATGACCTGGTTTGATTTAATTTGATTTGCTGAGTGGCATATTTAGTGATTTTTCACTATTTGAATATGCTTGTTTGTGCATTCCAGAAAGACTGTCAGTCAGTCAGCTACATTCAGCTGCAGAGCTACACGTGACAGTAGTTTCCGACTATCATTCTCTCTGACAGTAACACTATTAAGTCAGTATACTTTAGGTGAAAAGACAATAAGACTGTCTTAATGATTAACTGATCTGCATGTATTTGTTCAACCAATTCATTCAAAACACTCATTTATTCAGAAAATTAGTGTTTATGAGTGAGTCTGGCGTAGCTTTATTTAGAACTATTTTGGTTGACAAAGAAAAAAAAAATAAAGTAACAATAATTTGCCTGTAAGTGTAATAAAATAAAATTAAAATTAAAATATTAATAATATGAATACATATTTAATCTTAAATATGAATTGTTCTCTTGTAGAAATGTATAACCTATTGGTTGTTTTATTGTATACTGACATTCGCTGAAAGCTTCAGCTCTATCAACTGCAAAACTTCAAAATTACATAAATCAAGAATTTCATTATTATATTGCAAGTACCCTGGTGCTAGGGTTGCCCTGGTACTGTTCATCCCCACCCCCATCTAAAAAGGAATCTCAGGGGCAAAGAGTTTATTTGTTACCTGCTTTTATGGCCAGGGCACGGGCTTCCACTTTATCCCCCATCTTGTGTACAACCTCTGGGGAAGGACCAATGAATCTTACCCCGGCATCAGCACAGGCTTGGGCAAAGTCTGCGCGCTCTGATAAAAAGCCATAACCGGGGTGGATTGCATCCACATTATTTTCCTGAGAGAGAGAAAAAGCACAGACAGAGAAAGACAGAAGAGGCGAGAGATAGAAAGACAGAGAGCGAAATGAGAACAGAAAGAAAAAAACATTAGTCAGGGATGTGTATGTGGCACAGCAGTCAGGCCTAATTATTCTGATGCTGGAAAATACTAATTTCATTAAAATCCCAATCAGAGAGAATTTGAAAGGCCCCTCTCTCTCTGTTGGCTGACTGCGTGCAACATGGTAATTGCATTGGAGAAAGACTAATTATTCTGAGGCCGTCTGCTGAGGTTAGAGACGATGATGTTGGCTGCTTGTTTGGTTTTAATACGGTGTGGTGTTGTGTGTGTATTATGGTTTGTGTTTATGCATTATTAGTGCATTGTTGTGGTGGCTAAGCTGCTGGTTTGAGAGATGAGCTGCCTGTGGCATAATGAGAGAGTTCGCCAAAGGATCTGAATCTGGCTGGCATCTCTGACACTGTTCCAAAACACAGGAATGGATCTATTTGAGCACCATATAGTGCAGTGCTGACGTGAATACTAAGCACCGGAAAAGATGCGTTTATTGCACAATGCAGACAGGCTGTCGTTCAGAGAGTGACAGATAAGGTGAAGCGCAATTTGACAGATAGATATAAATATAAATATAATGTATATAGATATAACTTCCTAACCTTAGCCACTTTGATTATGTCGGGGATATGGAGATAGGCTGCGACGGGGGACAGGCCTCTGCCAATGAGGTAAGCCTCATCTGCCTTCTGTCTGTGCATCTGCCCCGTGTCCTGCTCTGAATATACAGCCACTGTACGGATCCCAAGCTCTGTGCATGCCCGAAACACCCGGATGGCAATTTCACCTGATAGGAAAAAAAGAAAAAATGTATTCAAAATGAAAAAGGAGATCATCATACTTGGGGGAAGATGGCATTAAAAAGTTTTAAAACACTTGAATCTTATGAAGCCATGTGTTAGCATACAGATTTGAAATGTGAGTGAATAAATACACAAGGATTGAATGAGTAAATAACGACAAGAAGGTGGGTAAATAATAACAAGTAAATCATTTGTTGAAAATTCATTTAAAGTGCAGCACTCCTGAGCATGTGTGTATTTAGATTTTCAGAGCACTAATCCAGGGATCAGGCTTTCACTTTCCACGGTCTTTTCACTGTTTGGAAAATATTTAATCTGGAGATTACAAGCCTTACCTCTGTTTGCCACCATAACCTTTTTGATTGGTCGATACTCCAGGCTTTGGGGAGACAAGTGGGCAGAACGACAAAACAAAGCCACTCTCCTGATGAGCAGGATGCCCATCTTCCCCCTGGACCCTCCCAAATGCAGGAGCATCCTAGAGAAATACAGAAAGAAAAGACAATAAACAAATCGCCCTGATTGTAGTTATCCTTCATAAATTCGTTTTAATTCGATACTGTGAATGATCTGTACACCCTTTAGAATAGACGAGACTCCGGATCTCTTATGGTTTTCACAATAATAACAGGCTAACGTTAATTAAACTTTAACGAGCCGCTAAGTATTTCAAAACTTTTTTAACTTCCACTAGCTTATGTTCCACATTGTTTTGAAGCTGCTGTAGTGACAGACTGCCATCGTGTGGTCGTCAATAAAACTGTTTTATCTTCTACGTCTTTTTATATTGGTGTTTAATTAGCATGCCTGTGTGTAAGAGCACAACCTGTACATTAGTGCTGCCTGCGTGTGTGTTTGGCTGGGGATCTTTCTTAATCTCATCTTGCAGCCACCCTCAATATATCAAGTTATAAATTCAGAACAATTATCAGTAAAGTTGCTCCTTGATGAATTACAGAAGGCCATCAGAAGTTTTAATTTATCTTAACGAGACATTTATACCAACCCTGTTGAAAAAAACAGCCTATGCTGGTAAACTGGGATGCTAGTCATGTGCTGGTGCTAAACTGGTCCAACCAGCTTCAAGCCCAGCAAAGGACCAACTTAAACCAGCATCTCAGCTTAAAAACATACCCAGCATTTTTTTCAACAGGGAATGTATGCATTTTTATGCTTCTCTGATTGGTCTAAACTGTCCCAATGTGTTTGTTCAAATGTAGCCTATTTAAAGCGTGTCTGTGTTTCGGTGGGAGGCAAACTACTTATTACGCCCAGGTATTCTAACTCTCATTTCACTGTTTTAATCTATTTCTGTCTGTGTCTCACCTACACCGTCTCTGATGGCAGACGTAATATTAAAACCTTTTTTTCTTCCACCTGTGCATTCATTACGAACACGCTAACATTTTGAACAGCATTGCATATTTACAAGTTAGATTTTTCTATGATTTTTCTCCAAGTACTAATTGCATATTTATGCACAAAATTGTTATATAATTGCTATAATTCACATAATTTTAAGCATGTTGCTGTGTGGTTGGTAAAGTGACTGCTTATTGTTCCAAGTCAAAAAAAAACCCTCTATGCCCTCTTTATCATTTACTTGTCCCTAATTTCCGTCTTTCCTCCAATGTAAGTCTATGGGATTTTAACATTCATTTTGTTCTCTGCGGAAAACCTTAACACATTTTACTTACAGCAGGTTTGAAGACCGATTTGTTCAAATCTGTAACTTTAAGTATGAGTGAATTATACAAGACTCAGAAAGCATCAGTAGATCAGCAGATACATAAAGACAGGTGTTTGTAAGTAAATAGAGCAAGTCATTGGGTTAAAGGTCCCAGGTCAAAGGCAGCAGTGGCTGAATGAAACAGTCAGTGGGTTTGTAGCTCATAAACAGAGAAAAACTTTGAACTATAAAGTTAGTGGGTGATTAGGTGTCCCTTCATCAAGATTCCTGTGTCAACATGAACTTCAATCATGTGGGAAATCCAAAGAACAACCTTTTCTTTAACATCAGTAAAATGCAGAAAAATATGTGTTTTAGCTGCTTTGTGTTAAGTTACCTTCCTTTGGAAAGAAAAAACTTTTTTCATAATAAACCATAATTTAGATGACTGTGGCACACCTATGAACCTGCCGAGAGCTCCAAGAGGGGAAATTACAGAGAAAATAAAACGAGCAGCCTATTGGTGCCTTCCAAAATTGCTCAGTTAGCGTTAAATTACTCTGAACACTGCCCTAAAAGGCCAAGCTGGGTAAAATCAACATGCTCAGCCACCTCCGTACACAATCTAAATAGAGTCATACATCAGCAGAGCTTTTTTGGGGCCTTTTGTTGCTCTCTGTTGCTCTCTTTTCAGTCTATTCCCTCACCTCTCCTTCCACCTGACTAACACTTCCTGCTGTGTTTGTCCATTAGAGCTCTGGTAGATAGATGTTCTTTGTCTTTACATTCTGAGCAGGGCAAATGTTCTGCCATTAAGACCTGCTCGTGCAATACAAACACAAATACACAGCTTTATGAATTTACAATCTGAGCTAATGTCAACCTCAGAAATCAATAAAGGTATGCTTGAGCAATGAAGAGTAGTAAAGAGTAAACTAAACTGAAACTAAAAACTACAAAAATATTAATACATTTTTTATTAATAACTTTTTTGTTTTGTTTTGCAACTTGGTTTATCAAACACACAATGTGAAGAATGTGTAGCTTGTGGAGAACTCATAGCCTTTAACCCCATAATACCCCCACCCCTCGGTGAACTAATTCAGACACTGTGACTGTCTCTTTGTGGATGTGTAGTACGTGAGCTCTGTTATCTCCCTGTCAATAACAAATTATTCCATCCTCCTTTGATGAGCTTTACGTGGACTGAGTGTTCAAAGTTGGGGTCTTCTTCTTTGTATGTTTCTCTCTGGTGTTTTGTAATCATTTAAATATTGAACAACACCAGACTGAACCCTGTACAGGCTTTTATCCTCTCTGGAGTTGAATGATGAGTAAGTTAATGATAACAAAATATAACTGATTTGCCAAGTTGCTTGAATGCCATTCTATGTCAATAAGATATGCAGTCAGATACACTATCATTCAAGTGGCTTTTTGTTTTGATTGTTCAGGTAGTACGACTTTCATTCTATTGTTCTTGTGCAAATACTTGTCTTCTTATGTAAATAACAATGCTGCTGATATGTCCTTAGTTCTGCAAGAAAAACTGAGCTAGTTTATGTCGCACAGTTCCACAGCAAACAACTGAACAAAGGTCATGCAGTTCATGTTTAAGAAATAGAGTGTTAAGATTCAAGATTCAGTTTATTTATTCCACTGTCCTGTATTCTTTCTAGAAACAATTGTGCTCATGCATACTTACACTCTCACTCACACACAAAAACTGTGTTGGACTGATATTGAAATAGTGTCTGTAAAGCTGATAAGATAATGTGTATGTTGTGGCCAATAAACAATAAATGGATTATACTAAAATTCTATACATTTCTGTATAAAAAAAAATTATATTAAGTCTAAAATTAGTCATTTTTAAATGCTACAGAGGAAATCAAGGCATCACAACATTTACAACTTTATAGCATGTTTAATGTGCAGTAAATATGGATTTTCATCATATTAAATGTTACAGTCTTATTAAATTATTAGTGTTTTAAAGATGAAGTATAAGTGAGTATTACATTAGGGCGGAGGCCATATAATATAAAATAGAGAAGGCAAAGCAATTACATATTCAAAACTGACCAAAATATATACAGTATCAACCAATATCTGATACCAAAACATATATTGTGAAACTTGGGAGGTTCTACCAAATCCTCATGAATAAATATTCACTGAAAAAAGCACATATTAATCTGACACAAAATACAATTATGTTTAAGAAATGTTATGAAAACACACACACACACACAACAACAACAACAACAACTCATACCATAATGCTGGCATAGTAGTACTGTAGTTGCATCACCACGTGCACATGATCTCTAAATACACACACACTTCAAAAAGCTAACAGCATGAGACTTTTTCCTGCAAAATGAAAAGTATCTAATACATTCCCCCTGATTTTATCACCATATACACAACAGATCACATGCAGCTGTACTCACTTGTCCAGTTAAGTCCAGATTCAGTCCAAAACAGAGCAGAAAGTTCTGCTGCAGTCCTGTGATACAATGAGCAGATCCAGAGAGTGGAGAGTGTTGGCAGCGTTGTGACATGCACCCAGGCGTATACACTATCATGTACACAGTCAGTGCTGCTCTTCTGTCACACTGAATGTGAGACTGGGAGGCCTGGATCCTGTTAATCTCTTTCTGTCTCTCTCACTCACTTTCACTTCTGACCTCTCTCTCTCTCTCTCTCTCTCTCTCTCTCTCTCTCTCAGTAGATGCAGGTTTTCATCCTCTGATGTTACGTAACACTTACACCCCTGTGCATACGGGACAACCATAGGCAGTCTGTTTCCACCCGCAAAGAGTGGCAGGATTTAAAGACTAAGATGGGGAGGGAGGGACAGATGAGGAGGAGGGGGAAGAGAGAAACAAGAAACAGAGTTTTACTGAATGCTGTGTATTACGTGATGGAAAGAGAGTGAAGGAAATCAATCCAAACACAAGAAAAAAGTCCATATGTTTTATAATTAGGGCAACACAAAATCTGTTTTCACAGGTTTCCCATGGATCCAAGCCCATGACTTGTCCATATTGTAACGCATACAAAAGTTTGGAATCAGTATGATTTTTAATGTTTTTTCCTTTTTAAAGTGTTTTTATTGTCATCAAGAATTCATTTATTTTATCAAACATACAGAAAAAAACAGCAATTGTTTTCCATGTGAATATAACGTAAAACATATTCATGTGCTCATAGATGAATTTTCAGTATCATTACTCCGGTCACATGATCCTTCAGAAATCATTCAAATATTCAGGTTCTTTAATGAATAAAATGTCATTTTTAAAATTGTAGTAAGTTTTTACTTTATTTTTATTTGATTCTATTCTTTTCCTTTTTCTTAATTTTTTTTATAAATACTTTTATTAACTATTTTACTAGTTTTGTTTTATTTTTTCTTTGTTTTGAATCAAATAAATGCAGCCTTGGTGAGCAGAAGAAACTTCTTTAAAGACATCTTACTGATCGCAGACTTCTGAATCGCAGTGTAATTGCAGCCACTGCATCTCAAATTGCATACTCTCTGAGGAGGCAATTCTTTTGATTTGTGACTTCAAAAAGTAAAAAGTATGACTTCAAAAAGAATGTGGGAAGAATTTGGTAACACTTCAGTCCCTTTTTAAAATGGCCCCTATAATGAATAAAAATAATTACTGCATTTTAAAAGTTTCAAGCAAAAATACTGTCATAAATCTTTAATTAAGCATTTCGTCATATTCTCGAGGCATTTTTGTACTTAGAAAATTATGAACAATGTGTGCACAGTGTCTATGATTTTTGGCAATAATGTACAGCACTTATTTGTGTTCCTTTCTTGTGAAATATTAAAAAATGCCAGATATTTCATTAAAAACTGACTTTTCAGTCTGAACTCAACCTTATCACACAATTCTACATCCATAATAACTCATATGTGACATTATTTACCTCAAATGAAATAAAAAAAATAAAAAAATAAAGTAATAATAAATAATAATAATATACTGTATATGTGTGTGTGTGTGTGTTATTTATTTACTTATTTTATTATTTTATTTTTTACAAAAATAAAGAGACCATAGACACACAAGATTTGTGTATTTTTAGTTTCAGTACCATAAAAATTAAAAATCATGATAGATGTTACATTTGTTATCAATAAATTGTTATTAGGGACACATGAGCAGTAGGTAGATGTTTGTTTTATAACGAGTTCTGTAAAAAATCAGTCTAATTTTATCTGGTATAGTTAAATATCATATTCATATAACATTTTGAAATATCATACAGTCCTCATCAAGAATTGCATTAAAACACATTTTAGGTATAATATTAAGATATGTGCATTTTGTACAAATACTTTAAATAAAGTTTAATTATCATTTGTATATCAGTAAGTTTCAAAGTAATGTATCAGCCAATACATTAATTATAGATTTATCTCAACTTTATGT
Organism: Enteromius argenteus; assembly: GCA_032357425.1. NCBI lineage: Eukaryota > Metazoa > Chordata > Actinopteri > Cypriniformes > Cyprinidae > Enteromius > Enteromius argenteus. The sequence continues at coordinate 4,914 of JAUCMR010021154.1, read as the reverse complement.
AAAAAAAAAAAAAAAAAGTATTTTAAATATATTACTTTTTTTCTTATCCTGCTAACAAATGCATGCACTGCATGATGGGAAGTGTGACATTTATTTTGAACTACTGGATTGAAACATGTTTTAACATCTTTCAAAGTGTAAACATGGAGTTGAGGCAAATGGTTACCATTTCAAGTCTGTTTAACATGACACAATTGTATAAAATAGATAATTATAAAAACTGAATGAGAAACCTGATACAATTGATAAAAAAGCATCAATACTGTTTTGTGCAATGTATGTTAAAACAAAAAATTATTAAAAAAATATATATTTATATATACATACAAAAACACTTTAAACAGACAATACTTAAGCTAATCCCAGACTAAAATGCATGTTTGAGCTGCCTAACCCTAACTGAAAATATCTTGCTCTGACATATCTTAAAATACATCAGTGTCATTTTTCTGTATCAAGATGCACACATTAAGGCGTTTTGTAAAAGTTGCTTAAATATCTTAATTTAACTAAGCCACATTTGTGAAACTGGGCCTAAATGTTTAAACATTGACATATCTAACTAGGATGCAAATTTATAGATAGTTTATACTTTATATTATGTGCATAAATAGACAAAGGTGAACATACAGTATTTAGACAGGTTGTGAGCCCTGTTTTGTTTTCAGACAGTGGAATATAACTTTTTAAAATGTCCAGTACAAACAGCAGCTGTCACAGTTGCTAGGAGACAAGGGCAATCCTCTGTAGCCTAGACCATCCCATTTCTTAAGACAACAGTTTCCACATGGTGACTAATACAACTGGCCTCAAGTCTCAAAGGTGTAGCCATTGAAGTCTAAGTCCTTTGAGGGTTCAGCCTCTGAATTGTCATGTGATCATCATCAGATGCATTCACAAATCCTCTCCTGTGGCCTCATTGGGACTGTAAAGTGCCCATCCAATTCACGATTCAGAAGTAGGCCATCTGGATACTTTTTGATTGTTTTATTTCATTTGCCTGCTTTATATCAGAGGTTTGTGATTTTTAAAATGGAGCCAAAAGGTTGCTTTCATTGAAATCATTTTTGCTGTAGTAATAATATACAAAGCAACCGTCAACGTTGTGTTTAAATGTAAGCTACTCAGTATCAATTTCTTGTATGTGAACTTTTGGATAAAAGCAATGTCACAATGTCTTGTTATTGGGCTTGTTATTAATGTTCCGCCAACAAAACAACAGCATTCTTGTTCATGTAATATGCTAGATTATGAATTGGATTATGTATCAAGTAGTGTATATATTGGTGACATTTTTTTGGGAAAAAGAATCCTCTATTCTATTCTTTTCTATTCTGTCCTTATTTGTCAGTAACAGTGGTGAAGGGTTACCCTGCACTGATAAGGCAGTAAACTAATCTTAGAAAAATAGGTTTTACAACTCAGTTTATCTCCTGCTTGTTGTTCTCATGTAGATTCATCACCCATCCTTATGTTAACTGAAAAATTTCCCACTTTTTTTTCAGTTCCAGTCTCACTTATTCTTACACCTTCTCTAACTTTCTTTCTATATCTCTCTCTGTGTGAGCATTTGTTTATAAGTTTGTCATATGACAGCTGATTTTTAAATTTTTTTTTAGAATGTTGTTTTGACTAAACCTTCACACTCCTAAAACAGGAATATATTAATTACAGTCTCTCCATATCACATGACAAGAAAAAAAAAAAAAAGCAGGCAGAATGAAAATAATCATAATAATAGCATTAACACTATAGGTTCCCATCACTTTTAAACTGTGTCTGGTGAGTTTTAGCAGAAATAATCTCATTAGGTGTTCATGACCTTCTTTATTGCAACAAAACTAATGCTACTGCTATGGAGTGAAAATAAGTAAACAGCAGACAGAAATATTTACATAACAATTAATGATTAATTTCCCTTCTGATTGTATCATTAAAAAAAAAATCCCTCTAAGAGGATCATTGATTCATGATAATAGCACATGAAAATCAGTCCAGTTTAAAAAGACCTGACAATAGACAATATGCTGGAAGTGGCAGAAGACATCTCTTGTTTTCCTTTTTCTTTATTGTAGCTGCTGGCTTTATATTGTTAAAGGAAAACCCGCATAAAGATAAGAATAACGATAAGGAGGCATTCAAAGCATTACATTTTTAAATATATGGCATGGTAGATAAAATACTCCATTTCCACATAACTTTTAAAAATTCAACAAAGATTAAGTTGTAGAACATCACAAGCCGTGTGTATCTTATCACACTCACAGTCTTTTTTTATCAAGCATTGCCTTTGAATCAATGTTGATCCAATGGAAAAGAGAGAAAAGAATGTCAGTAGGCAATGTATTCATTTTATTGCAGCACATGTAAACACAAAGTATCTTCTGCTGAGGCCTAACTAGTGATGTCAGAGGCATGTCCAAATCAAACAGATTGGCCAACAATCCTCTTTAATCTTTAGAGTGTGATGATACAAAACTTTCTGCACAAGAGCTGTCATATAGAAGTCACTTAATCAGGGATGTAGGGATAGTGTGACTTAAGATTAAAGACAATAAACTACTAATTCATCAGCGCTTCTTTAGCCTGGCCCAATTTATTTTATAGCAGTGTTTTTACCCTGTTAATATTTTTTTGTCTATTACAAATTGTTTGATATGTACTAAGCATTTCCATTTTGTTCAACCAAAAAGACCCATATTGTTTTCAGAGTACTTCACAGTTGTGCTCATCTATTATTTTAACATGCAAACTGTTACCAATCATAGAATAAATAAAGTTATACAGCAAATAATTACTGCACTGCAACATTGTGTTAAATAACATTAACGTAAGCCTTGATTTTTGCATCATTTTCTAATAATGAACTCAAATGTACATTAAAGCATTTTGTGCAATTACTGTTTTCTGACACTTTTTTTTTGTTCTTCACGTTTCCCCCCTTTTGTCAACTCAATACACATAGGAAAATTATTAACATTTATCAGTCCAGTGCAGTGCGTCAGTATCTTTTGCTGTCATCAGTGTTTGTATAGAGTGGGGTTCAAAAGTCTGAAACATCTGAAAATCTGCGTTTTTTTACTTAGAATAAAAGACGTTCTGTTGCAGGAGAAGAGGAAGTAGTAATCTTCTTTTGTAATAACATGCACAGATGAATCACTTGCAATAATAAAAATAAATGAACATTAAGAAATTAGGGTCAATTTTGATTTCCTGATGACTTTTACAGGAAATTATTTTTGCAAACATAAACTCTCCCTGATACTTCACATAACACTGACCATGCTTGACTGAGTTCAGATCTATAGATTATCTTGTCTAGAATGTCTGTCATGTCACGATTTTGAGAAAGATTTGTTTAGATTTGCTGTATGTGACACGGGTTTCTTTTGTGCAAACAGGGAACAGCTGATAGAGAATGCAGCTTACGTGATTGTCTACACACAGCATGACAAATCTGAGAATTCTGGCCTGCAATGGTAAGTTCAGCAGAAGCACTTTTGGCAAAACTGACCCATATCATCTTTTTAATATTTCTTTATGATAAATTTAGGTTTCTATAACAGGTCCAAGTCTAAAAATTTTTACACAAATCTATTGCTTTTATCTGCATCTTTCTTTCAGTAACCAGTGTTTTGCAGAGCAGTCAGAAATGCTTGTTTAAAAATATGTTCATTATATTCACAGTTGGATTTAACAGCAATTGTGTTGTCTGTTGTTTGTTCTAGTTCTCCTTCATATCTCCTCGTTTTCCTTTGGAATGACTTTTTATTCACAATCACTACTTCCTTGTTATGTTTCCCCACTGTTTCTATTATAATATTTATAGACACAAAGACTTGGATTCCAAATTAGAAATGTGTAATCAACACATGTAGGTTTGCATAAATGTAATATTGTTCAAAAGTTTTTGTTTACTGAATGATTTATTGACTAAGCAGGGATGCACTACATTTATGTAGCATTATGTAGTATTAAATATTATGTATTTATGTAAAATGTATTCGTTGCTGTTTCCTCCAGTATGTTATGCCGTCCATACACTATATGATTTTCAAAGTCATGGTTTGCTGGTCCTTTCACATTACACGCCTGTTTTTTGGGTATCAAGAAGTTGCTGTGGTTTGCACATTACACAATGGATCGGCCACTGGGGGTCACACATTACACAATATTTAGGAAGAATTGCCAACAAATTGTGTTTTTTTTAATGGAATGAAAGTGATAACTGAATCTCTCTCATTGGCTGTGGGTCACCACCAATGTCATTTCCAGTTAAAGCACATTGCATACAGCATTGGGCTTGTCCAAATACTCACACTTACTGTCTTGACCACCTGTCTACGTACATGACATATTTGTGTCAAGCAAGTGTTAGGGTGAATACCACAAGTGTGTAGAACTTTTTATTCCCTGGCGGGAATACACTTACATTTTAGCGTTGTAAAAATACAAATGTTTACAGAGCTTTTTTTTTTTTCAACAGAAGAAATAAGGTACAAAAGCTGTCACTGGGGCAGTACCTTTACAAAAGGTACATGTTTGTACCTAAAGGGTCCATTTTGGACACATTATTACTTAAAGTGTACATATTTGAACATAATTTGTACAAAAGTATACCTTTTGAGAAGGTACCGCCCAGTGACGGCTTTTGTACCTTTATTTCTGAGAGTGTACTTTGCCTTAAAAATAAAATAAAATAAAATAAACACGCCAATGAAATTGGCATACGCTGATTAGTATCCAGCTGTACCTAATCGCAGCGCGAGTATAAGCAGGTCAGCAGATCAAGCGTTCATTAGTTTGTCGCTGAGGAGCCGAGCCGGTGACACGGCCTCCTAGCGGCGGTACAGATCCATGGCGACGGGACGTGACGTCTCCGTTCCCTTCTTCAGGGAACGAGGGTTACAATAC
>JAUCMR010021153.1:0-13862 GCA_032357425.1 Enteromius argenteus | reverse complement strand
ACAATCTCCATCCTGAGTTGGGATTCTCAATATGTATTCTTTTGTGTTAATGTTGCAAGCTGCTCTGTGACAATGTCTGTTGGTCTGCTTGTAAAGGGTATCCAAAAGGGGTTAATTTACGACATCCTGTGTCGTTGTGAAATTCAGCTCCTCATGTTTCAACATTCTGATCGAATCTTAAGTGTCTGATTCCCTCTGATGCACTACATTTGTGTGATGGGAGGTGATCTCCTGGAAGAGGAGAAGGAAAGTAATGGACAAGATGGCAGTGAGGATGACATGGAGAATGCAGCAGTGGATGAAAGGGACCTGTTAGAGAACCAGCTCCGAGGACGTCTTGGCATTGAGCTTTCTTCTCCAGAGGAACTGCCTGGATGTCTGAGTGAACATGACTACATCTAGACAGTAGCCTACACCTTTCCAGATGTTGTGCAACTACTGATGATTCACAAATCTGCAAGTACAGACAAGTACGCATATTGAGAAACATGGTATGCTCTCTGTGTTATTGGAACTGAGAAACAGCTTTTTGCCACCTATGCACTTCCAAGAAACAATCTGAAGTCTACATGAGTCACGTGATAATCAGGAATTCTGCTGTCACTGCTCTCTCTTTCTCTCCATGGCTAAACTGAAAATAAAGTTCAGTCAAACTTGAGTTTCTCATTTGACAAGACCCAGTCGAGATTTCTCAGCCAAACATTTCTAGACCAAAGCTTACAACTTCTGTCTTATTTATCGGTAAGTATGTCCTTCTCTTAGCTTATACATAAATGTCACGATTTTAGTGTGTGTTTGTATGTTTAATATACTTTAAGGCAAAACTGTTACCCTAAAATTAAATATTTTTTGTCTTGTTATTCTGATAAAAATATCTTTAACTTCCAATTGATTTTGCATTCCTGGTAGAAATAAAATATAGAAGCTATCTAATTTCAAGTTCAAAGCATAGTTCCAACTAAGTTTAATCACATTCTATATTAATGTGCTGCTTTAAAGGGTTAGTTCACCCAAAAATTAAAATTCTGTCATTAATTACTCACCCTCATGTCGTTCCAAACGTAGCAAGAACATTGGTAAATCAGTGGCTCAACTTCAGTTTGCAATGCTAGGAGAATACTTGTTTTATGCAATAAAAACAAATAACAATGTAACTCTACCATTCTTCTCCCGTGACTTACTCTCTAAAATGGCGGAAGACGTATCACAACGTATGCGTACGCTTTCCTCTAGGGGCAAACAGCCTCAGCTTATGTACATGTGCTTGCTTCACCTGGATGTACGTTTACGTCAAATACGCTAAAGTGTATGTATGTGCTGCGTTGTAATACTGTCACGTTTATCAGCTGGAGTGCCCATGAACTCCAGTAGAGGGCACTCCACTGCTTATTGTGAAATGTTTGTGTTTCCCATTGTTTCCACTTCCCTTGTGTCTCTGCCATCTTGTTTATCACCACGGCGATTCATTGTCTCCTCCCCCTCATTATCTTGTTACCTTGTCTTTAAATCCTCCCAGTGTTTGCTAGGAAGCTGCCGAGTATTGAGGTTCCCTTGTACAAAGCGTTTCCCGAGTTTCTTGTTTTCTGTATTTTTGATTCCTCCGTGTACCGACCTTATGTTATTGGATTTACTGCTTTGTCTTGCCCCATTTTGGACATTGTTTGCCTATCGATCGACCCCACTAGCCTACTAAACTTTCCTTGTGCTCTGCCTCCGACTTACCTGTTTGCCATTATTTTTGACCCTGCCTGTTTGACCATGCCTATTAATAAAGCTCTGCAATTGGATCCTTGGATCCCTTGTCAGTCCCCTTCGTTACAGAATACTAATATTCCAGCGCAGGCCATCACATGTCCTGTTCATCCTTTGTGCTCCCAGTCATGGCAGTTGAGCGTTTTGAGCGTGTGGGCTGCACACTGTGCTTCGGAGGCCTCAAATGCCCATGAGTCTGCTTCAGAGGCCTCAGCTGTCCTCGAGTTTGCACCTGAAACCTCTGTTGCTGCACAATCCCCAGAGGTGTCGGCTGATGCCGTTGAATCCTCGCCTTACCCTGCTACGGCTAAGGAAGCCGACTCTTAGTCCTTGTCATGGCCTGTCTGCCCTGTTACGACTATGGAAGCCATTTCTGGCCATGAGGGTCATCGTCGAATCCTCGTTCTGCCCTGTCACGGCTATGGAGGCTGTTTTCAAACTCTCAGACTGTCCTGTCACAGCCTCTGAGGCCGTTGTTAACTTCTCTGTGCTCTCTGTTCCATCCTCAGTTTAACTGTATACCACTGTCAGGGCTTGGCATTGCTCCATGCGTCAGGTCCAAGTCCACTTCCACAGGGACTGGAAATGTTTTTGTCTCCCATTGCTTCCATTTCCCCTTGTTTATCACCATGGCTCCATATTGACCATGCCTCTTAAAAAATCTCTGCCCTTGTCTGTCCCCTTCGTTACAAATACACAAAAATGGTGGAAAACGTAAGTCACAGGAAAAGAATGGTAGAGTTAGATTGTTTGTTATTTTTGCTTTCTTTGCCCAAAAAAAAAAAAAAAAAAGTATTCTCATAGTGCGGCAAAACTGAAGTTGATCCAGTAATGTCACATGGATTGTTTTACCAGTGTTTTTTCTATGTTTCTGGATCATTGATCATTTTAGTTGTATTGATGTCTATGGAAGGTCGGATGGCTCTCTAATGTCATCAAAATATCTTAATTTGTGTCCCGAACATCAATGAAGGTCTTATTGGTTTGGAAGGACATGAGCGTGAGTAATTAATGACAGAATTTTAATTTTCGGGTGAACTAACCCTTAAATGAATGCACACAAACCCTCACACACATACTGAAGAAGTCTCTTGAATGGACTCCGAGCCTTCTTGATTGTGGCAGAAGTGGCAAAATCAGAGGACTCTGCAACAAGCTCTGGGACCACTGGAGTCGGTTCCTCCAGAACCACCGGACTTGTCATTGTACAAAGCCACTGAAAGGCTCCAAAAAAAGTAAGCAAAACTGCCGACCTCCATCCCTAGTTGCCTCAATGCCATCAAAGTCTGGTGTGGAGACATTCACTCTTACTTTGTAGCAGGAGGTGTAGAACATCCATAATCCAAATAAAGAAGAAGAAAAAATATCTGCTGGATCTAGAAATGGCTGCAGTATTCTGTCACAGAATACCAGGGAAACAAAAATAGAACCAAGTGCAGTTTAGTAGTTCAAAATAAGAATTCAAAAACAAAGCAACAGTCAAAAGGTAAAACGGGGGTAACAGAAAACATTGTAACTGGTACAATACTGCAGCAATGAAAGACTGAGTTTGTGTTCTATAAATGGTGATATGTTAATGACTTCCTGCTGTTTATTATCAGAAACAGAAAAGACTGGACAAAGGACAATAGGAAATAGTTATGTACTCATGAATCATATGTCAGCATGAATAGGGAGCGTTTAAGTCACTTTTTTATAATCATATTGTCTACATGTTTTGATGGTTTTGTCCAGGTCAGTTGGAGATTGAGAAAGCAGAATGTCTCAGACTGTCATACCCACAAACTCTTCAATGCTCATCATCCAGCTGCAGCCAGCAACACAAACAGCTCCTGTTACGACGCTGACCAATGCTCCTGTGCCTGTTTATGTACAACAGGTGGGGGGAGCTTCACCTCTTCAAGGACTTCAGGCATTTCTGAAAGGACAACCGAAAGCCCTTGGGGTGAGGAATGTCTCCTGAAACAAAATAATTGTTTTTTATTTGTGCATGTCAGCGTGAGGTAAAAAAAGTACTTGCATTTAAAATAAGTAGTACACACATTAACAAAACGTACACAATGTTTATAGAAGAATGTGACATTGTTTATTGTTTTAGTTTTTGGATCAGGTTTATCACTTACAAACAATAAAAGTAAACGGTAAATTTTACAGCGAAATCATAACCCTAGATCTGTTTTTGAACTCGTGATAGATCAAAGTTGGTGATTAATGTTCTACACTCGCTTTTTGTATACAATTTATTTCCTGTATTATAATTATCAATTTTCAACGTTTTTATCAAACTGGGTAACACTTTATTTTGATAGTCCACTTTAGATATTCTATTAACAGTAAGTAACTTTGCAACTACATGTCAACTAGCAGTCTTTAGAGTATTAGTAGACTGTCTGCTTAATATCTCCTAACACTTTATTTTGATGAGTCCACAACACACTACACTACACACCGACTATCAGAAACTTCACAAGTATATGTCAACTCATTCTACTAACCTCAAACCTAGCCTAACAGTCTACTCTGAGAGTTAGTAGACATGTAGTTGTGAACTAACAAGAATTGGTTGACATGTAGTTACAGAGTTACTTATAGTCGGAAGAATGTCTAAATGGACTATCGAAATAGTGAAACCTTAAACTGTAATTACAATAAAATACAAATTCAGTCCCATTAAAATATTTTATTAGCCTACATGACACCCATATCTGGTTCTTGCCTAAAAGACAGTTTTATCAGGTTTGTAGTGAATAAATTTGGGTATGTCTCCATCCGCCTGAACAAACACAATGACATTCAAACAATGATTAAAAGGAAAGAACGTGACTTGTGGCCAGGTATGGTGACCCATAATAGGAATTTGTGCTCTGCATTTAACCCACAGCAGTGAGAAGTGAACAACCACACACACACACACACCGTGAACACACACCCAGAGCAGTGTGCAGCCATTGCTGCGGCGCCCGGGGAGCAGTTGGGGGAACGGTGCCTTGCTCAAGGGTCTCACCTCAGTCGTGGTATTGAAAGTGGAGAGAGTGCTGGTTATTTACTCACCCCACCTAAAATCCCTACCGGACCTGGGACTCAAACCCGCGACCTCTACCCATTAGGCCATGACTGCCCACACTTGCAGAATGCCATAAATGTATATTGTATATTTTATATTGTTCCTCTTTATGAAAGACTCTCTTGTTGTACTCACACTTTCTTTATTTTGTTTGTCTCTCACAGACGGTCCAGATAATGATCGGTGCGATGACTCTCCTGTTCGGCATCGTGCTCACAGTTCAAGGACCGCCTACCTTTGCTACAACTGGTCTTCCTTTCTGGGGATCTCCCATCGTAAGAAACTATTATATAATTAAGTGTTCTGTCTTTTTTATTCCAAACTACATCTTTCAATTTTTTCCGTTCTCTCTCTTCTCAGTACATCGTCGCAGGTTCACTCAGCATTGCTGCAGAAAACAAAATTAATTCACCCTTCAGTTTGTGTTTGGTATGTACTACACAACACTTTACTGTTAATGGTCCAAGCACTGTGCTGGAAGTAAAGAAACAGAAGTTCTTCTGTATTTCTGCTGATTTTCTGAACCGGTTTATACCGATTCTTCTTTTTCTGTCCTAAAAGTATATGAGTATCAATAACCATAATTTTAGCCAATAAACTTATTTTGACCATAAACTTATTCAGACATCTATTCATATATTACCACAACATCATATGACGACGTATGTTTTTACAGTGTTGTATAATTCATCATAAGTTTCTGTTTTAGAGAGGTAGAAACCACATTTTATTTGAAAAGTGAAGTGACTTGTGGCCAGGTATGGTGACCCATACTAGGAATTTGTGCTCTGCATTTAACCCATCCAAGTGCATACACATAGCAGTGAGAAGTGAACAACCACACACACACAGAGCAGTGGGCAGCCATTGCAGTTAGGGGAACGGTGCCTTGCTCAAGGGTCTCACCTCAGTCGTGGTATTGAAGGTGGAGAGAGTGCTGGGAATTCACTCCCACCATCTACAATCCCTGCCAGACCTGGGACTTGAAAGACTGAGGTTGCAGTTTCACTTCATTATCCAGATGAGCCACTGGTGTCTGGACCCTGATGACTGCTGCTTAATGTTTCATTTATTTAAGTGAAGTATAGTGTAGTTTTATCAGACTTCATATAGTTTTCTCTGTGCATTAACTTGTTAGCACAATGTTTTTGAGTTCTTGCAAATTAATATCTTATGTTGTTTTTCTGCCTATAGGTGAATGCTTCGCTGGTAATCAACATTTTCAGCGCTATAACTGCAGCCATTGCCAGTGTTTTCCTTTCAATGGAATTAGCCACGTCTGATCCCTGCTCGCACTGCAGGGGCTATGGCTGTAATTATGATGTAAGTCTTCAGCTTTTATATTCCCTAGGTGTGACTGATACTGTGTGCGTTATTCTAGCAATGCTCTTCCGTTAAAAAGAGGTGCAAGATGTCCAAAAAATAAACTTAACAGGCATCCTGCTAAAAAAAACACAAAACAATAAAAGCCCAATAGAAACCATAACAGAAATTCTAATGGTTTTCATTAAAATACCATTATGAATCATTAACTTTTTCCAATAAAGCCATTACAAACCATTACAAAAAAATCCTGTTTGTAGTGTGTTTTGGGTATTTTTCCAATACGATTTAACGTTCCACCAATAGAATCCATCACATACCAGTAGACACCATTATAATATCCATTATAACCAATACAATTCCCATTATAACCATTAAATCAATTATTTTGTATTGTGTTTTGGGCAGGGTTTTGTTATGTAAGCATTTATGCATTTGTGTGGTTTCCTATAAAGCATGTAGAGAATTACAAAGTTACAACACTATTAAACACAGTTGTGGAAATGATGACGCAGTGACAAAAAACAGTGAAGCTTGTAAGAGAAGCTTGTAACCTAAGATTAGTTGGACTTTGAGTTAAATGGGGGTAAAAAAAAAATGTTTTGTTGTTTTTTTATGTAAATTTAGTGTTGAGAATCCATGGGCCTCATTTCTAAAATGTTGCACAGAAACCATCCTAAATCTGACCTCACGATATGCGTACATGTGGTTCGTAGAATGAAGCAAGAACAGCTTCCATTTCCAGAAACCTGTAGACTTTTCAGGACAAAAACTTGAACTCAGAAGAAAAAGTATGTACATGTGTACAGAAGCACTTTTAAGACAGTTTTAGCAAACAGCGTTTGCTGTATTATATAAACACCATAAATCCCATTATTGACTCACAGATCAAATACTGTAAAAGAAATAAAGTACTGTAGATGTATGACATACTAGAACAAAATCAACATTCAGTTTTAATTCATTTACATGATATCACCAAAAATTCCATCACGGAAGTAAAGCTGCTGAGTCATCCACATAATATTAGGAATGTAATGATAGCACCCTGAAGCTGAATAATCCTAATGATTTAGGCTAAGCCTGAACACTAACAGTATCAATGATTTACTTGACAATAACGCACACAACAGGCACAAATGATCAAAACGCAAAGAACAATCTTCACTCCGTCTCAAATGTACACAACCTAAGCCAGTACGACGCTAACAAGTAAGGTGGCTATTAGGCCACGCCCCATCAGTTATTTGCCGTTTAACATTGCCATCTGTTGGTGCATTTGTGTAACTTTCTACACCAGTCAAATATTTGTGCCATAATTTAATGCTTAAATATGTTATTTTATCATATGAATCATCATTCTTGCAGTGCATATAATAATATAACTGTCTGTAAAATTATCATTGATTTTGTTCTGAATATTTGTGTTAATGTTGATTCTTCTCTCAGGCTCTCTTCAGGGGAGTCAGTGGTGTGTTGTTGGTGTTCTCCGTGCTTCAGTTTATCATCTCCATCTGTCTGTCAGCATTTGTCTGTAAAGCCAACCCCTGCTGTTGTTCTCAGGTGAGTTATGAGACCAACTTCTCTCAAGTTCAGTGTTACATTCTTGAGTTTTAAATGTGAATTTTTTATGCATCCCTAATTCTAACAATACATGTGTTTTTTCAAAGGTGCCGTTTACTCAGTTTTTACAGTCCTCTGATTTCAGGCCCGTTCGTTTCCAGGATCTTAACGACCCAGAGGTAAGAGAAGCTTGTAACCTAAGATTAGTTGGACTTTGAGTTAAATGGGGGTAAAAAAAAAAATGTTTTGTTGTTTTTTTATGTAAATTTAGTGTTGAGAATCCATGGGCCTCATTTCTAAAATGTTGCACAGAAACCATCCTAAATCTGACCTCACGATATGCGTACATGTGGTTCGTAGAATGAAGCAAGAACAGCTTCCATTTCCAGAAACCTGTAGACTTTTCAGGACAAAAACTTGAACTCAGAAGAAAAAGTATGTACATGTGTACAGAAGCACTTTTAAGACAGTTTTAGCAAACAGCGTTTGGTGTGAATTTAAGCGTGCACACACTCTAAAGGCTGATTTCTATTTCTGGGAGGGATCTATGCCATAGTCTTTACAGTGTAGGCTATACGTCAGATTTATCTTATACTTCTGCGTCATCGTCCGTGTAAAGCACTCAGTAATGAGTGTAATAATTGTTACAGAATATTATCAATATGATCATAAAGCATGTTTTTTTTTTCCTTACAGATTTCTCCAAACGCTCCTCCACCATACAGTGAATGTAATCAACATGACTAAGTGGACAGTATTCTCTCATGAAATATAATGCAATATATCAAATAAAACAATACAAATAAAAAAAAACTATACTGCAGTATTATTAAAAATTAGTAAAAACTCATTTTGAATATGTATCATAATTGAAATCTATTTTTTTCTATCACTTTTGCTTAGTAACACATTTCATATATGAACATATTTGTGATGTATAAAAGAAAACTGCTCTGAAAACAAATGTTAAAGTTTTGTGTTTTATGAAAATAAACTTGTTAAATGATTTTAACATTATTTTATTGAGTTTAATGGAGCAATGGATTCTATTAACACTAAGTGAAAAAGACATCGTTATTTAATAATATGTTATTTACACTAAGTGCAAATAGCTTTAGATTCTATTTACACTATGTTAAAATAGGATTTTCTGCTACTACTTATTGCAAATAGTGGCAATTATCTGCACCCTAGTATTGAAGTACATTTTGAAACAGTATGCAATAGCTTGTTGTGTATAAATATTCAAATTATTAAATAGATGCCACGGTTGACACCTTATGGGACAAAAAATCCTTCACTATACATACCCTAACCCTATCCAATACCTTATTTCCTTCATTTTTATTACAAATAAATGCTTTTCTGATGTGATTTTAAATTTAAAAAGTTATAAATAAAAAAGACTGATGAGTCGATCACGTCAAAATGAGTACAACACATATTTTACCATATAGGCTATATACAGTATATACAGTGGGTACGGAAAGTATTCAGATTAAGTTTTTCACTTAGTTATATTGCAGCTGTTTTTCTAAAATCGCCCCATATTGACATAAAAACATAGAATTGTTGACATTAAATGAGAAAAACTGAAATATCACATGGTCGTAAGTATTCAGACCCTTTGCTCAGTATTTAGTAGAAGCACCCTTTTGATCGAATACAGCCATGAGTCTTTTTGGGAAAGATGCAACAAGTTTTTCACACCTGGATTTGGGGATCCTCTCCAGTTCTGTCAGGTTGGATGGTAAAGGTTGGTGGACAGCCATTTTTAGGTCTCTCCAGAGATGCTCAATTGTAAACGATTATAAATAAAACACTTGGACAACAGATAATCACAAAAGTTTCATGTTTATTGAACACAACACAGTCACTGAGTATATCTGGGTTCGGTGTAACACTTAACGTACTGCATAAACCAAGCAAGCTAGTATGGTCGAAATAAATCATTTTCACTTCCTTCTACGTACGTTTATTTTCCAAACTTTGCAGGGCCTTGATTTTTTTACATTTCCTTTTTCTTTTCAGGTTCTGTTTTTGATTGACGTCTCGGGTCTTTTTTAAACCTGCATCTCGGGAAAGAGTGAACTCCCAGTTGATACTCCAGGCTATTTTTCCACACCGAAGGCAGGTGAGAAGCTTCTCTCCGATGTGAATACGCATGTGATTCCTCAGGTTTTGTCCATTTGTCAAGTTCTTACCACACTTTCTGCAGTGGAAACGCTTCGGTTTTGCGTTGTGGACTGTCATGTGTTCGTTGAGGTGTTTGTTGTGTGTGAAACTCTCTCCACAAAAAGTGCACGTGAAAGGCTTCTCCGAGTGAGATCTAAGGTGAGCTCCAAATTTACCTCTATGATTGAAGCACTTTTTACATTGAGGGCAAGAAAAACAACGGTTAGCTCTTCCCTGCTGCCTTTTCCAATGTTTCACTTTATTCAGTGCTAGACTCTCCTCTTTCGGCACCGTCCGGGCTAAAGCAATAAAAAAGAAGAAGATAAATACAAGTTAACACCAGATTACTGGCACAAAACCATCAGAACTGGGTTATTACAGACAGGGCTTATCTTTGAAACTAGTCTATTTGAGGTGTGTGAGGTGGTCAACACGTGCTTCGTCTCGGTGTCTGTGCTTTATATTTTTCAAAGTTCGAGAAGGCCACAGCAAAAATGTCTCTGCGGTGTTTGTGCACTTGGATGAGTTAAAGGAATAGTTCACCCCAAAATGTAAATTTCCCCATGTTTTACTCTACCCCAAGCCAAGAGCTTTTTTAAAAGCTCTTCCAAGCTTGGTAATGCTGGTGGGTAATGGCCATCATTTTAAAGCTCCATAAAGAAAGTCATATACACCTAGGATGGCTTAAGGGTGAGCAGATTATGGGCTAATTTTCATTTTTGGGTCAATTATTCCTTTAAATGCAGAGCACAGACTTTTTTTTTTTTTTTGAGTATGAGATGTCGTACCTGGCCACACCTTACATCCTTTCTTTGTCAAACAAAACTGCATTAATTATGACACTAATGTAACTATCATTCATTTCTGTAGAGCTGTACATCTTAATAAGGATCAGTTTAGCTTTGAGAATGAAACCAACCTCTTTTTTCCTTCATATGTTCACGTTTGACTCCCAAAGCTTGTTCAGTCTTCACGTCTTCAGGCTCCTTTTTAATAAACATCGTCTCTGTCTGTTGTTCCTCTGCATCTTCTTTTCTGATTCTGATTTTTTCTCTTTTTATCTTCACGTCTTTCCTCTCCTCTTTAATAAACATCATCTCTGTTTGTTCTTCAGTGTTGTCTTGTTTGACTCGGACAGCTTCTTCGATCTTCACGTCTTCAGGCTCTTTTTTAATAAACACCATCTCTGTCTGTTGTTCCTCTGCATCTTCTTTGGTTCTGAAGTCTTTTTTAATCTTCACCTTTTTCCTCTTATTTTTAATGAACACTATCTTTTTCTGTTGTTCCTCTGCATCTTCTTTTTTTATCTTCACGTCTTTCCTCTCCTCTTTAATAAACGCTATCTCTGTTTGTTGTTCTTCAGTATCTTCTTGTTTGACTCGGACAGCTTCTTCAATCTTCACGTCTTCAGGCTCCTTTTTAATAAACACCATCTTTTTCTGTTGTTTCTCTGCATCTTCTTTTTTTATTCTGATTTTTTTTTTAATCTTTCCATTTTTCCTCATTTTAAAAAACATAACCTTTTTCTGTTGTTCCTCTGCATCTTTTTTGATTCTGAATTTTTCTTTTTTTATCTTCACGTCTTTCCTCTCCTCTTTAATAAACATCATCTCTGTTTGTTCTTCAGTATCTTCTTGTTTGACTCTGAATTTTCCTTTGATGAAGAAAATCTTTACAATAGTGTGTGGCACAGATAACCTGTTTAGACAAGGAAAAACAAGTCATAACTAGCTCTACAGTTTAATAACAGAATTTATTTCGTTATTACATTTGGTTTCAGTGATCAGCATTTAATAGATAATTTATATGAGATATTTCGCAGTTCTTTTTAAAACGATTCGTTTTTCTGAGCAGCTAACACTTAACACTTTAAAGTTTTAAAATATACATACAACCCTACCTTCATCCGATCGCACGAGACCCGGGAGCGCGCCGCGCGCTTATGACGTCACGCGGCCAGATCTTCTTCTTTTATTGTTTATGGGTATCGTGCACTAGCGCCACCATCAGAACTGGAGCATCGATGCGTGTATATCATATTACTGTACATTTAAAACAAACAAACAGCTAAAGTGATTAAAATTATATCCTTAGAATGTATTTTTAGATATTTAAACAAAGCAAATCTAATGTTTATTCCTACATAGATATTTTATGGTCATGTTTCCACCTTCTTCCAGCATTTTAACTTCTAGCATCAAAGAATCTTAGCATGCTTTTCTGCCATCTTATTTCCTTCAACTCGTGCTGGAACTGATCAATAAATATGCTGATCAATAATTAGGATATGCATATTTTTGTGCTGAAACTTAGGGGTGTGTGATATTGACAAAAAATAATATCACACAAATCACACATTGTTAAAACAACAATTACAATATAATCGCAGACAATATACTGTATATCGCATATCCCAACTAAAAATTATATTTTAGCAAAATGTCACGTGACATATCTATGCATGAATACTAGACAAATGCAGTCGATATTTAATTTTGAGTCAAGCAATGAATTAATGAAATAATTATATAGTAGTCAACATTTGAAGTGGATCAAAACATTAGTTGTCCTAAAACCAAAACAATACCCACTTTAAATGTCCAGCTTACAACATTACGTAACTGCAATGTAATCTGGTGACCAATGTTACGTCCCTATAACACCGTCCTAATTCTGACTTGGTGGAAATAAACAATTTGTGTTTATTTACACATTTTAAATAGGATTTCAGTTGTCAGAGAGCATATAAAGAACGTGTACTGTGTACAATAAATTGTGTGACAACGATAAGAAATGTCAGATAAAATAAATAAATGAATGAATAAAACTAACCAACACAATAAATAAATACAAATCAACAAGACGTGGGACAATGCTTTATTCAAATGTATTGTTTGAATTTGTATTGCACATCCTACTGCTAACACAATTCTGCAGCTTTATTTTGATGCCCATCTTTGCCTGTCTCTGCCGTCAGTCAGATTCCAGTCTGGTGCAGTCATGGGTGAGAAAGAGACATCGAGGTGCTGGACCTCCAGCAAATATCTCCCGCTGCTACTACAACAGGAAACTCCAGACCATCTCTAATCACCAGGGGAGATTTACTAATCTCTCAGAAGAGGCATGGAGGCAAAGACTTTGTCTGTGCCAGCAGAAAACCAGAATCTGAGAGAGAACTTCAGAAAAGTTTATTATTACCCTCTGACCCTTTCTCAAAACCAAATATGGCTTGATGAGGCTAAAGACAGAGGTAACATACCCAGATAGCAGAACAACAGTGAATCATCATTGAATCAACATTAAAGCATCAACCAACTTGTCATTGAATCAATGTCATTTAATGTTGAAATTTAGCATTGATTTTTCAACAGGTTTGCACCCTGAAATAATGTTATTTCAATGATGAAAAATCAATCAAGATGGGCATAAAATCAACATTTTTTCAACTTAAATTGAATCACTTATTTTACATTGAATCAACATTGAAGCAATTTTAATTCAATCTTGCTTTATGTACAGCAAGATTCTATGACAGTAAATCATGTCCGTTTTGATTTATTTCTTTAAATCAGAGACAAAAAGTCAGTAATTTAGCATCCTTCAGTTTACATGTAAACTTATTTATTCATGCTCCATACCCATTTAAACAGGAAGTTACATCACAATTACAATATAAACTGGATGAAAAAAAATGACATTAAGTATTAAAAAAAGATTTCATGTTCATTCTGAAACATAAAACAGAATCTAGGTTAAGAGAAGAAAGAAGGTTAAGAGACTGGAAAACCATAACAGCTTATAAAAATTGCAACCTGCCTCAGCAAAACAATCAAATGCAAATAGAAACAATCAACACAGAGACACAACAGATATTAGACAACATTATTAGTACAGTTGTAATGTATTTTCTCAGCAGAACAGATAATAAGACATAAGTTATGGTTTTCCACCTCGGGCAATTCCCCCCAGCCGTTCTGGGGCATAA
>JAUCMR010021152.1:0-13884 GCA_032357425.1 Enteromius argenteus | reverse complement strand
GTGGGAGTCTGATCAATAAAGACTGGGTTTTATCTGCAGCTCATTGCTTCCAGACGTATGTTGAAAGCTTGAAAACATCTTAAGATACAATTATAGGTAAATAAATAGTAGGATTAAATTTTACTCTCTGTATTTACAGTCACGGTGTATTTGACACTATTATATACTTTGGGCGTCAGAGCCAATCGGGTCCAAACCCTAATGAGATGTACAGGACAGCACAGCGAGTCATCAATCATCCTAACTATACCCCTCTACCAAAGATGGACAACGACATAGCACTGATCCAGCTCTCCTCCTCTGTGACTTTTTCTGATTACATTAGGCCAGTCTGCCTGGCAGCTGCTGGGAGTAAATTTGGTAAAGGTACAGAGAGCTGGGTCACTGGATGGGGCAGTCTACAGAGTGGAGGTTAATGGAGATTTGTTTGTCAGTTATCTGAATACAAACAATACTGTAGACCTCAACAATGTACCTAGAAATGTTTCTAAAACATTATGTGTCCTCTGATCTGTGTCACAGGACAGCTTGCTAATATTCTGCAGGAGGTGATGATGCCAGTTGTGAGCAACACTGAGTGTAATAATGCTTTTGTAGGCCTCACAAGCATCACAAGCAATATGATTTGTGCTGGATATTTAAACGTGGCAGGAAAAGATTCATGTCAGGTGAGACATCAGTAAACCTTCTTAATCTTAAGATTTATGTCATCTAGGTGTGCTATTGACAAGGGACAGGCGTAGTTTTGAAAAGGTAAAAATAGCCTGCTGTTTGCTAACTACTGTAAAGCTTTTGACAACAAACATTGTAGTCATTGTAATTCAAGCCATACACACCAATGTTTAATCTTAAAAAGTATATTTCAGACATCTTTTAGTAACAAGGAGGAAAAAAATATGATTAGTATGTTGTCTTCTGAAAGCGGCCCTGAACAGGCAGAAAATTTAGTCATAAGGCTTCCCCGTCACCCCCTCTCTGTTTAACAAACAGGTGAACAAATGAATAGTCTTACTACTTCACTTCGACCAAGTCCCGCCCTCAATGCAAGAAATTGTTTTTTTTTAAATAAAAGACTTATACTGGGCTCTTACAACGAGTTTCTTGTAGTCTTCCTGGCATAACCAAAACGATAAAGCCAGTAAAAGTGAAAAGTACATGGTACTCAGGCTTCCTCTAGTGGTAAGCAGAGGAATCACTAAATAAATATAAATTAATGTTAAAACACAATCGCCCCATTTCACAATCTTGGCTTAGCTTGAGTCAGTACTAGGCCTTAGTTAAATTAAGATATTTAAGCAAAGTTTACGAAATACTTACGAAAAGAATACAGGTGTGCATCTTGACAGAGAACATTGACATATTTTAAGGTATGTCAGAGCAAAATATTTTCAGTTAAGACAGCTCAAACATGCATTTTAGAAACTGGGGGTTAATTAAGTGCAGTACCATTTTTATTTAACTTTTAGTTGCAATACATTTTAATTTAGTCGTTAGATCATATAATCATCCCATGTAACAGTAAATATTTTTTTATGCAATGCAAGTCCATGGCTAGCATCACTCTGAAAGTCAATGTCAAAGGAATGACAAAATTTATACTCACGACTCATGATGATATATTTGAGGTCTTAGAAACCCAAACGATTAGCCTGTGCTAATAATGTAAGTGTTTACAAAATGTAATTATTTGTTTTTCATTTTCAATCCATTTATGAGAAAGGGGACCAAAACTGCGGTCAGTCATCAGGGGCTATTCTGGCTTAGCACTTCAGAACACCCAAAGTTCTGCTCAAAGTTAAACATTTTTGAACTCTTTTTGACAAAAGAATAATGTTCAGTGCTCACATGGCAAACAATTTAAAAGGCATGCTCAGGTCTCTGGAAAAAATGCTGTGGTGAAGACAGCCAAACATACATTAACCAGTGGTCTACAGAATTGCGTACTTATGTCTATAACATAAATGTTGAATGTTTATCAATACAGGGTGACTCTGGAGGACCAGTGGTCAGTAGGAACAGCTCCCTTTGGATTCAGTCTGGCATTGTGAGTTTTGGTGCAGACCCATGTGATGACCCTAAATATCCCAGTGTTTTCACCAGAGTTTCTCAGTACCAGGACTGGATCACCTCTACCATAGGCAGCAATCCACCTGGATTTGTCGAATTCAACAACAACGGATTCAGAAGTTCACACAACATTGTTTTACTTTCCATTTCTCTCACATTGGCCATCATTCCATTCAGCTTTTCACTCTATTTCTCTTCCTAAAGATTGTTTGAACAGTTCTGCACCAATAGTTTTGTGGGCAGCGCACTGACATAGCATAGTTGTGAGTCCCGGCTCGTGGACCTTTACTGATTACTTACCCCGTCTCTCTCTCCCACTCCACTTCCTGTCAACTCAACTGTCCTTTCACAATAAAATCCAAAATAACAAAAATAAATCTTAAAAAAAATAATTTTTGAATTGTATTTCACAGGATTTCTTGAAAGAGGACAGTTACAGTGTACATTTTCTAAAAAATTGTTAAAAAGAGTAGTAATATTGTTATCTTTGTCATTTATTCATCATTCTTGTGCCTTATGAGATTGTTTGATTGACCAATATTGATTTTATTACAATACCAGTTATTTCTGTTTATATGTCTGATAACTGATATACACATACAATGTGATCAGAGATACCATGCTGTTGTCACACTGTTTAAATGTAATAAATACAAAAAAAGAAACTGACATTTCTCTTTCTCTGTCTTTTCACTGACTTAATATTTTTGTGTAAAACAGCATACATTCTTTCAAGATTTTTTGTTGAATTAGAAGTTCTAGAATTTGATCACCAAATTCTGACCCTAAAAACTGTACTGTACACAAAAACAATCCTATTGGCCAACGTAACGCATTATGTCAAAGGCAGGCACCTAGACGCCTGCTGAACGTGTCACCAAGTTGTCTGAAGGAGAATAAATAATAAATAATAAATAATGAAATAGGCCCAAGGCATGGTGAGGGGACAAAGACACTCATTCCCTCTCGAGGAACCATGGTTTCATGCGTAGATGTTTCCTTTAGGCAACTCATGTTGCATCTTCTAGCAGACACTATGGGTAATTAAATGCCAGCTAATTAAACTACAGTTTAATTAAACTACAATTAAACTACAGATGCAACATCATGACCATCATGGCTACCCATGTTCTCAAGCACTGGCAGTGAGGTGCCGCACAACAGCTGTTTCAGGGGATACCCCCAAACCAGTCTAAATCACTAAAACACCCTGGGAGAGAAAGCTCAAAAGCATCTCTTCACCTGAATATCTAAATATATAAACATTCTGTATGGTGATGTTTGGAATCATGCACTAGTTACTCTGAATCACTACCCTTTTCATGAGCTCTCATGAACTCTTAAAGAGCAAGGCTGGATTTCAAGATTTTCATAAAATCAAGATCTTCAATCAAGATTTTCAATATCATTTCAACATGAAAAGAAATATGGGTTTGCAAAAACGTGAGAAAAACTAATTATATATTTATTTGCATGGTTTTGAACATTAAGACCATAGGCCTACTGATGAAAATGCTGAGTTCACTTTAGTTTTTACAACATAAAATATATGTACATGAAAAGAAAATGTGATTAGAGACTCATAAACATCTCTTAAACGCTCTTTTGAAAAAAAAAAAAAGAAAAAAAAAGCCAACCGCCAAATTAATTTTAGCAGTGTTCTTTTTTTTTTTTTTGGAGTTTAAAGGCAGGGTATACGATTTTTTTAAAAATGCCTTAGAAAAAGATTCGGGCCCTTTAAGCCCCGGTCAGACTACACAATTTTAGCCAGATTTTGCCACAATCTGCTTGTCGTAGGGCGTCGTGCGGATTCGTAAACAACGATGGGTGTCAGGATGCACTGTAGCTGTCGCACAGTATCGGTGTAATTTCCTCCACAACACTGTATCATTTAGATGGTTTCTGTGGAAATGTTCAGTGACGTTAGAGCACATGTTGGACACAGAGTGAAAATCTAATTTTCCTCAACAACAAATGAAGACAAAATCAAGGTAAATATTGCTTGATCAGTAAATACATTCATTGTGCGTCATTTCCAAACATGCTGTACCTTCAATAGTGTTTTTAAAAAGCTAAACATTTTAAGTTAAATAAAAGTATTTTGCATCCATGAAATTATAAATATTTATTCAAAAATAATCAGTTAAGCTATCTTCCATTTTTTCAGAAAAAATGTCATTTCCACCACACTTCCCTCTGTGGTGGAAAAGACAGCATGTGGTGGAAATGACATTTATGGCTACAAAGTTCAGTTGATATGGATTACGACAGTAGATTTCTGTAATAATCAGCCTGATCTCATGTTTAAATGTAGGTATTAATACTTTACATTTACAAGCATAAAACGTACATTTTCGTACTTTTTTACTGTTGCTAAAACGTACAAATTAGATGTATTTTAATGTTTAAAACGTACAAATGGCTTCGTATTTTTTGTTAAAATACGTAAAATAGTGGTGTATATCTTTTATATAAATAAGATATTTGTATCAGTGCATTTTTAGCATTTTGTCAATAAGCAATTTAGATTTTTAGAGATTTTTAACCTACCCCCAAACCTAAACCTACCAATTTTTTTAGCGAATATGAAAGGATATAAAACGCAACTGGCCGATATATTCAGGAAAATAACAATTTTCATCTCTGTACAGTGTAAAAAGAACATGACAGACAGATAAATGTAATTACACATTTACATACATACATCGCTTATTTATTGCACAAATGTCAAAAGCAGTACCAAAAGTAACCTAAATAATGATGTTTTACAGCCGCAGTCCTCTCTGGTGGAATACAGTAGGTTTGTGTTAGGTCCAAAGCAGAATATATTTTGTTAATCGCTGAAAATATTATCCAGATTATCTTCCGGATCCTCTCTCAATGAGCCCGTGCATCATTCGTATACACTGTCGCTACATGCTCTGTTTCACCAAAGAGTATAGTAGAACAAGAGGCGAAACTCTGTAGTAATAAGGGCAACATCTATAGATGGCGCTGCGGAGGCGCTGCCGCCATCACGATCTTTCACTACCACTTCCACTTTATTACTATTTACAGTTTTGTTAAATGTGCACACTTGACAGAAATAGTAGACTATCTGTTATCTGTTTTCATCTATTTTCAGTTAAATGTGTGCACTTGAACAGAAATTACAGAAACCTTAAAATAGTTACTGGAGTTTTTATATATATACATATAGTATGTAGTCAATAGTGGAGAGAATCTTTATATTTACTTTTTAACTTTTTTTTTTACTGATAAATCATGATAAATGATCTCATGATAAATCCGTCTTTTTAGGCAAGTAAGTGAATCATTTCATTTAAAAAGTTACCTCAAAGCGCATTTCGCGAATAATTTTATCCCCACCAGGATAAACCAGAGGAGGGTAAATCCCCCCCCATCCTTCCCTACAAAGCGCACCCTGTATATATAAGCCTATGTGTTAATATAAGTTCGTCAAGCACGACTGGCTCATATTATTCTATGGCATTTCTGTGTAGTTGTCAGTCCAAAATGGCGGCTGCACAGTCACCTCATGGGCGGAACTGTTGCTGTGGACCGTTCTATTGAGTTTTGCCTCTTGGCCTTCTGTACTCTTTGGTTCCACCTGCACGATCTGTCCACGTATGTGCATAATGACTTAGTAGAAAATGCGCATGCGCAAATGGTAATTCTGTTTTCCGACTATTTACGACACTGCACGATGTGTTCCACGCTTATGCACCTTTGTTTATATGTTCCTTATTGTCTTCTGTAAACACCATTAAAGGGAATATTTTCCTCATTTAGATTATATAGATAGATAAAACCTATATAGACCCATACAAATACAAAATGACTCAAGTAAAGTTAACTAATATTAGCGGCTTTTAATTTAAAAAAAACAAAAAAACAACATACGTAGGCTTCATGCCATACAGCAATGAATCGCTGGGAGTATGAAGGAAATTGAAGGGTTGCAGTGACAGAAAGACACGTTTTTCGTTACAAGTGGAATAAAGTCTATGTTCATGTAACAACTCCTTTATTATTTTGGATTGTCAACTATGTAAACACATCGTAATGCATAGCGTAAGCTATGCTTAAAAACATCAAAATAGACCCGCCATGAACTGTTAAATGAAAAACACAATGCAGCCTACAAAAATGTGCCACCAGTTGTGCCACCTGGCCATCAACTGTTTCATTGCATGTGTACGTGATACCAACAGTGTAGGTTATAAGTACACGATCCGTTCTGCGCTTGCACGTAATTACGTAATAGAAAACGTCATGGTTTCCCTACACCATTGGTATCACGCACACATGCGATGAAACAGTACTGACAGCGTCTAACAAAGAACTGTGTACGTTATGTATGTTCACCAGATGATCTACAAAATGACGATATAGTGCCTTTTCGATGCCGAATAAACTCCTTATTTCTGTTTTCTTTCCGTACAAAAGTATTTTCATAGCTTCATGGTATTACGGTTGAACCACTGATGGCAGATGGAGCATTCAGACGATGTCTTTCATACTTCTCTGCACCTGACAGTGGTAATTGTTTAGGAGTAAATGGGACAGTCACAAGTCTCCCAGTTTTCCTAAAAAATATCAGGTTTTTTTTGTAAGAAGTGAAATTATTTCTGTATGAAATTAATTCCCTGTGAAGCCAAAAACACAGGAACTCTCGCAGCATACAATGCAATAAAGCAATAAACCCCAATCTGGGAAAGGGATCTCCAATGTGAGCAAACAACACTTTACAACCTTAAAAGTAAGGGATTTCCAGAATAATCAAATATCTAAAGTAATAAATAATTTATATCTGTGATCGGTTCTTAAATTACTAATATTGATTAAATCACTTGAAATTGGAGTCAGTTTGAACTAGCTAAACCAAAGTTTGAACAGAGCTAAATCAAAATTTAAACTAAATTCTAATAAATTCAGAAGTGCAAGTAAAAGACCGAAGGCGCATTAAACCTTCGACCATGCCTCTGTTCTTTGGGCCAGGACTGGACCTTTTAAGGGTTTGAAACAATATGGTGGTAGGTGATTAATGACAAAATGTCATTTTGGGGTGGAGTAACCCTTTAAGACTTTTTCTAATAAATATCTTTACTGTTTATCTTCATATATGTTAATGCATTGTCATTTCCACCATCACACACATTTTTTAAAAATATTTAAAAAGTTCTCGTCACACATTAAATATTTATCCACAATTTATGAGATCAAGCTCTACATAATATAAAAATTCAAGTTGTATATTTTTTAATAAGCTCTTACCCAAACCAATATTAACTTTCAGAGGGCACTCCATTCCCATCTCACTATCATCTGGACACTCACACGGACTCAATTTCCCAGAACACACCACTCGCTCACACCTGTCTGCCATCTGTAATCACTCCCACAGCTGCAGTTCATCATCCACTCCCTCACTCATTATCACCTCTTGTACAAAAACCACAGTCACACTTAGATATATTGTGAAGTCTTGATTTGCTCCAGCGTCATTTCTGAGCGTTCTTTTCATGGTTTACTTTCCTGGTGTTTTGATTTTGGACTGTTTGGAGTTTGACTGTTTTCTGCCTGCCCCCCACATTTGCAGTTTCAGAGTCATGGCCAGGAGAGTCATTCCCGATCCCTGAGAATCCTGTTTCCACATCTCGACCAGAAGTGTTCTGCTCCGTTCCGGCCAGAAGGGCCACTATTGAACCATCATCTGGCCCTGTCACGGCTATCGAACCCGTTGCTGAGTCCCTGTCCTGCCTGTCATGGCCACGGAGGCCACAAACTCTCGTCCGGCCCTGTTCCGGCCATGGAGGCCGTACTCGAACTCTCGTCCGGCCCTGTTCCAGCCACATAGGCCGCCCTCGAACTCTCGCCCTGCCCTACTCCAGTCCAGGACGTCATTCTCGAACTCTCGTCCAGCTCAGTTTCGACCACAGAGAACCCCTGTGACCACACAGCCTGCTCTATCCCAGCCGAAGGGGCCTTCAATAACCTCTCTTTGATCTGTGTTCCAGGCCCGCTGGTTCCGCCCTAGAGGGCTGTGGTTCTGCCGGTGCTTTTGGCGCTTCCCCGGAAGGGGCCTCTGTCACCTGCTCTGCCCTGGAGGGCGTCCCTGTTGCCAAAGCCGCCCTAGAGAGTCTATGTCTTGTCTGCTAAGCCTTGGCCCACCTACGAGTTGGAAGCAAGTACCGGGGGCTTCATTGCTTTCATTGGGCGCTTGCGCCTGGACCTAATTTAACTTCCGGTCTGTGTTTGTTTATCATCTGGTTAGTGTTGCCGCCTATAAATGCAGCTAATGATGAGTAATGAATTTGGTCTCAGGTTATTGTGCTGTGGGATGTGTTACCCATACATTTATTTGTGGCGACCTGCCACTATATCAAAACGGACAGATTTTCCAAAAGGCTTCATTGACTAAACATGAGCATGTAATGCACGATTAAAAATCAAACCGGGGCGTGGTTGTTTATATATTACTGTTTTCCTGAAGGAAGACTGTCTTTAGAAAATATAGTTTTCATTTTATCCTGGAAGGCAGCGTTTGTAAGTTCAGAGCTGCCTTGTCTATAGCCTTTACCGGGGAAACCTCTCGTTTCTCATGCTTAAAGCACCTACTGCTGGCAGAGAATGAGCTTGCATTTTTAATAAATCTGTCTGATTTACGCAGCAAACATGTTTTGCTTGTTATTTAAAAAAAAAAAAACTATTCTAGAAGGACTGGTAAAGGTGGTGCCAAGTCTCAGGAGTATAACATGATCAACGATGGATCCATGATCCATCTCAAGGCGAAGATCTATAAGACTATTGTGCGGCCAGTCACACTCTATGGAGCATGATCTTTGGCATAATCCACCAAACACCAGCAGGCCTGCACAGATATGCATATGCTCCAGTGGGTGCACTACCTCGATTGGACCGTCTACGGAATGAGGAGAATCAGTTTACTTCTAATTTGAAAAGAAAAAGAAGAGAACTGGAACTCAAACTTGATTTGAAAAAAAAAAAAAAAGGTTTACTCAGAGGCCTAAACTGAGCAAAACAAATTGCAATTTGGTACAGTTGCTGATATTTATACTGCCAAAAGTAAGATTATATTTTGCTTCATTGTAAATAATTGTCATGTTGAGAACATCACAGCAATCTTCTTACATAAAATGCATATAAAGATCAGCTGTCACTCTATATCTGTTAAGCTGTGTACGAGGAGACAGAATGCTGGAGTCACAGAATCTCAAGTATTTTATTTTAATCCAGAACATGGGTGAACAGGAACACAACAGAACATAATACAGCACAAATGACATTAATCACGGACAAAGGTAGAACTAAACAGACAGGGTATAAATACACATGGACATAATGATCAGAACTCAAAACAGCTGGGAAACACAGGAGGAGACTAATGAACTAATGATTACATTGAACACAGGAACTACCAAATAAGGGCATACAAGAGGGAACTCAAAATGAAACCAAAACAGGAAGACATGAAAGGCAAGCAGAAAACAATTAACAATGGCAGAAACGGGCAGAGGTCAGAAACACCGAACAATTAGACAACAAACGCGGGAAAAAATGCTAGGCGACACAATGCTACACGTTTGTCTATGGGTGAATGAAGCAGTTAAATACTGAGTGAGAGTGGGTGTGGTGATGAGTAGCAGGTGCTTGATTAGTCCAGGTGTGAGTGATTAGACGGTGGTGTGACTGCGCAATGCATAATGGGAAATTGAGTCCATGATAGAATATGAGTCCAAGGGAGGTGAGGTGATGCAAGTGCCCTCTAGTGGAGCTTCGAGGGCACTTATGACAAGGAGACACATGTGCTGTAATTACAACTATTCAGATCCTGAGATGAAGTGTTATTGTAAATAATATACAACTTTATTACAAAACTGGCTGCAGTGCATTTTCAAAGAAATACAACTAAGCATTCCTGAGATCAAAAGCTTGTGTGCAATATTATAATGCACTATAATGTGCTTAGTGTGCAATATTATAATAAGAAAATAGTGAAAAAACAAGAATAGCCTTCCAAAGATTGAAAAAAAATGTAATTATGCCTAAATTTATTTATGCCTTAGTTATGCCTAATCTCTACACATATTACACATCACAGTTAATCAAAGAGCACTGAGAACTGTCATTCAACCGATCTCTATGTAGAGAGATATAGGGAGAATATGAAAGGAATGATGGAGGATGTGAGAGAAACTGAAAATAAAATGAGGTTGGGTGAGCTTCTGAATCCATTGTTGTTGAATTTGACAAATCCAGGTGGGTTGCTGCCTATGGTAGAGGTGATCCAGTCCTGGTACTGAGAGATTCTGGCGTACACACCAGGATATTTGGGGTCAGCACATCCAATACCAAAACTCACAACGCCGGACTGAATCCACAGAGAGCCGTTCTTAGTAACCAACGGACCTCCAGAGTCTCCCTGTTTTGATAAACACATTTTTATATCTGAAAATGTACAGTTAAGGACTGTAAAATCTGACTATAATTATTAGGCTAGTGTTTTGTAAATTGCAAATTAAAAAAGTTTTTTTTAACTGACATGATTCTTACCTGACATGAATCTTTACCTCCCAATCCAGCACAAATCATATTGCTTGTGATTTTAATAGGGTTATAAGCATTATTACAGTCACTGTTGCTCACAACTGGTATCATGACCTCCTGCAGTATGTCAGGAGACGAACCTGTGACACAGATCAGAGGACCGTTTTGGATGCTTTTATTGACTCGTAAATTGTTGTGCTTTACAGTATTATTGTTTTGCAAGCAAATCTTCACTCACCTCCTGACTGTAGTGTTCCCCAGCCAGTGACCCAGTTGTCTGTACCTTTACCAAATTTACTCCCAGCAGCCGCCAGACAGACCGGCCTAATGTAATCAGTGAACGTCACAGAAGAAGAGAGCTGGAGCAGTGCTATATCGTTGTCATGGGTAGGATCGGAATAGTCAGGATGGTTAATGAATGTCCTTGCTGTCCTGAGAACTTCATTAGGGTTTGATCCCGACTGGCTCTGACGTCCCAGGTAAATCCTAATGATTCCCAGGGAGCTGTGCATAGGTAAAGTCAATTTTAATTTCACTATTATCAGTTTATAATAGTTGTATTTAAATGTTAAGCTTCATACCCCTGGAAGCAATGAGCTGCCGATAAAACCCAGTCTTTGTTGATTAGACTCCCTCCACACAAGCACTGACCCCCATTACAGGAGATACGAAGATTAGCTTGCCACGGCCAAGACCCTGCCACTGCAGGTTGTCCTCCAACAATTTTGTTGTTAAGAGGGGCTTGACCACACACTGATGAGAGGAAAGACAATGTGGGATTTTCCGATTTAAAATGTAAAATATAATACCCCTAAGATATGTGGAATGGTTTTTATGGTGAGACTTACCGTCTAACTGGCAGAGAGAACCTGAAAGACAGAGACCAGATAATTAGATAAACATGCATGAAGCTAATGAACTGGTTTGTGTGGGTGGCAACCTTACTCTTTCACCTTTTACATAAGTGCAGCCACATACCATTTGCATGACTCAAGATAATTCTTTCACGTGTATTATAGTTTTTAGGGATTGTAGCCAGCTTGTTAAATGATTATGTTGTCTTGTCATAAAAATAGAAGTTGAACTTGTCAGACTTGAGAGTTAAATTACCTTTTCATACCATGTGAAAAAGTAACTTTAGCAGCAGGCGTTTTTTACACTGACAGCATTTCTTGGCAAAAAACACAGCAATTTTTGGGTTAATGCTGTGGATGTTGTAATTATGGCTATGAACTATAAAACAGTTATCAGGAATTGGTCTGTGAGAGCTATGCTTGAATCAGTCTAATCTAATTTACATCATTTAAATCAAATTGATATCTAAAGGGTAATTAATCAACAAAAACAATCAGATTTTAACTTTTTTTTAATGGGTGAGTAGTTTGCTATGTAAAGCATCACTATGCTTGTATGAATGATGTGCATATATTTATTCCTGTTAACATTCAGAAATACACCCTGTACTCACTGCTTACGTATGAAGCTGATGTAAAACAGGTCTTACAGCCATTTTTAGAATCTTTTGTTTACCCTACTGACATACTCTAAATGATCTATATAATTATGCTTTAATACTATTAAATTAAATAGATTTTACATATCCCCATTCAACATTCTTAAAAACAAAGGTTCTTTATTAGTATCTGATTCCATAAAGAACCTTTAACATCCAGGAAATGTTTCATGTTTCATAGTCCTTCGATGGCAATGCTTTGAAGTAAAAAGAGCTTTATTGCAAGGAATTAGTTTTGGTGACAGAAGCTTTCGCAGTATACTCACGTATACAAAATAGACAGTAGGTGGTGTTTGTGTGTGCACGTATGTTATGTATTTAAGAAGAATTTAGTTCAAAGTTGACAACCCATTCGAAATGCTTTAAATCCAGTTTCAAGCATTTAAACATAAGATTTCAAATCAAAAGGTATTTACAATCGTGAAAAACAGCTAGTTTATGTTTTTGCACTATAACCATTTTTATCAGTTAAAAGGTTCCTAGCATCAAGAATTAAACAGATTTTTTCACTAATAATCCATTTAAACATTATTCAATTATATATAAATATATATATATATATAATTTTATAGACTTACCTGCTATGTTGAGAAGTATGGTTCCAGCAACACTCAAAGCTGTAATAAACTTCATGCTTCTGCTCTGTAATCTGCTCTCAGTCTCTTATGAGATGTAAAGCAGGTCCTGCCGTGTTTATAAAGTGTTCTCTGTCCCAGCCACCATGAGTGTCTGACTCATCCTCTTTTTCCAAGTGCCTATATTGTGTACCGTACACACCCCAGTCAAACAGAAAGGTATATGTACACTATAGCTATGTTTGAAAGACACCTCATTCTCATTAATTTGATCAAAAACAAAAATAATTTATTTTTAATATTTTAAATTAAAATATTTAAAAGTGTAATGTATTATTGTGATGCCAACGCTGATTTTTTAGCAGCCATTACTGCAGTTTTCTGCGTCACAATCCTTTAGAAATCATTCTAGATAGCCACCAGGGGACGCTGTGTCTTTTGTGTGAGCACATGTTTGTGGGTGCCATCTCCTGTCTAATGTCTGACCCCGCCCATCTTTATCATTGTTTCAGTTGTTCTGCCTGTGTTTCCCTCATCACACTCCTCCTCGTTTGTCTCCTTAGTTATTTTCTTTGTGTCTACTATTCTGGAAAGGTTCATTATTTGTTGTTTGTATGCACATGTGTTGCATACCATTGTTGGTTATGTCTATCCTTTCTGTCTTGATTCTGCTATACCAGGGCTGTCCAAACTCAGTCCTGGAGGGTTGGTGTCTTAAAGAGTTTAGCTCCAACCCTAATCAAACACACCTGAAGCAGCTAATCAAGCTCTGATTAGGCATGTTAGAAACTTCCATGCAGGTGTGGTGAAGCAAGGTGGAGCTAAACTCTGTAGGACACCGGCCCTCCAGGACCGAGTTTGGACAGCCCTGTGCTATACCTTGCCGTGTTGTACTCATTTTCCCAATCAGGATAGTTTTTGTTAGTTTTGCTTTTTATTAGGAGTTATTTTTGTTTTTGTTTTTTTGTTGCTTTGTTTTTTTTAATTAATAAAAGCCCATTTCTTCCTGCATATTGATTATTTGCCTCATCCCTCAATTAGCATATTTCATCCGACCAATAAAAGAAAAGTGTTTTTAATACAAAAAAAGTCAACCTTCAAATAATTATGTTCAGTTATGCACTCAATACTTGGTCGGGAATCCTTTTGCAGAAATGG
>JAUCMR010021151.1:1823-13894 GCA_032357425.1 Enteromius argenteus | reverse complement strand
AGTTTGAACTAATAGTTATGAGAATTTTAATTCTGATCTGAGAAACGCACCAAAGCGACTGAGAAAAACTGTAATTTAGAATAATCTTATCTTTTCCTACATTTAAATATGTATTAATTTTTATTTTGTTTATTCGCATTTTTAAATTTTTTATTTGATTTTTTTTATTGTGTTTCTAATTTTGATTATTTATTTATGTGTTTGTGTGTGTATACATATATTGTATATAATATTATCATTTTATATAATTATATGTAATTGTTTTATTTATTATTTTCTAATTTTTATTAATTATTTGTATTTATTTATTTGTTATGATATATTTTGTATTCAAAGTAAACGTTTATTTATGTACCCTTTTTATGTTATTTAAGTTATCTTTATCTATCTATTTATTTATGCATATTTTTACCTTATTTTCCGTGTACTATTGTGTCTCTTTCTGTACAGTATTCAGAGGCTTTTATCCCGAGCAGCACGTGACTGAGCTCCTCAGACGTGTTTGTCTCCTCGTGTCGGCGGTTCTTTATGCATCATGAATGGCGTCTGGAGCGCATCCCACCGAGTTTGCTTTCAGAGACGAGAGAGAGAGTCGTGTCAGAGACTCATGTCAGCTGTTTAATGTCCATGTTTTTGGCAGCGCTCGGTGTCGACGGTTTCCATTAAGAGCTCTGAATCTCACATACTGTAGAGTCAGACTCGAACATCAGCAGTAAATCAGTCAGGTTAATGTCTATCTCCTCTCGTCTGGAAGAAAAGTTGTTTGATAGAGAGAAGTCACAGCTCATGTGTGTCGATCTGTTAATAGACACAGAAATAAGAACTGGCTGAAATATTCAGATGTGATTGTGAGCAGCTCTAATGAAGGTTTGTGGATGAAAGGCTCTGGAGGCAGAGATGATGATGCTTTCTCTTTGAGAGCTTGAGGAAACTTTAATGGTGTAATATCTGGATTAGTTTACAGGCTCATTGCATTAGTTTGCTGGCTAATTGCCGGCATGAGAAGTTTTCAAATTCAGTATCTTAGCATCCCAGAATCCTAGGGCTTGTTAGTAATTAGATTGTACATGTGCTAATGTAAGTGTAAGTGCTGTCGGGGCGTTGTTTAGTCGTTGCTTTGTGTCTGCTTCTGTTCTCTAGATATGATTTCCTTCTTCAGTGTCTCTCGAGTCTTTCTTTCTTTTTCTAAATTTTATTTTATAATTTATTTCATTCTAGTTATAATTCAATCGTAATTTTTTATGTATTTTATTTTCCTAATTTTTATTTTTCCAGATTTGATTTATGTTTTAACATTTTCATTTATAATTGAATTTTTGTTTTTAATTTTTATGTATTTTTTAATGATGTTTTTGTTATTGTGTTAATTCCTTTATTTTTTTTTACTGTTTATTTATTCTTAATTTAATTTTTTTAATGTTTTATTAATTTGTATTCATTGTATGATATTTTTTAGAATTTTTAGTTGTTTATTTTTTGTATTTTTATTATTTATTTTTGAAATTTGTAAGTTTAATTTGTTTAAATTTTGTATTTATTGTTGATTTATTTATTGATATATTTATTTGTTTTGTTTTTAATTGATAAGTTTATGATTTTTTTTTTTGTTTACTTCATTTTTTTAATCAATGACTTGACATCTTAATTCATTCAAACTGTTTGTGAAAACACAAACAGTCACTAAAACGAGCATATTAAGAGCATCTATTTCTGTAAATTCGGTTATTTCATGTCCATCAACGCTTGATCTTGCAGTTCAGTGTTTATATGGGTGTTGTGCTGGGAATTACAGCTGAAATAAGTAAACATCTGTGCTTTTACATGACAAGCATCATGATGGAAATGATCCTGATACGTGTTTGTGAACGAACAAACAAGCGGGAAGATTGAGACTCAATTAGTGCTCATTGTGTCTCGAGCATCTAGAACAATAAACACGCTCACACATTTACATCTCACTCATGATTGACAGCTCAGGAGGCGGAGTCTGTGCAGCCTTTGTGAGCTGAAGAAATAAATAATCAACATTTGAAGCTGAACAGACTTCAGTCTTACTGTCAAATCAAACACATCTACTCTGACTGAGGTCTGTTGGGTTTCTGATCCAAACCTCTTCTGAATAAACTATAATCTCCACTTCAGTGAATGAGACAAAGACAGACAGAAACACTTCCAGAACATAGCAAGCTTTAGAAAAGACTTCAATTAAATGCAAAAAGTATATGCATGCGAGAAAAGTCGAATAATATCATAAAAATGCACAATTTTCACTTTATTTATGTGCAACATCATTCATCATTTTTACTGTATTTTTAATCAAATAAATGCTTCGATCAGAAACCACCGTAATTATTCCAGACGTTTGATCAGCGGTGTGTGTGTTTTGGCTGGATCGCTGGTTTAGCTCAGATCTAGTCTGAGAGCTGATATATCTGAGTTTGAGTCTCTGAGTGTGTTTGGTGAAACTCGGCCCATGTAAGAGACCCGAGGCGTTCACGGACACTCCTCCTGAATGTTTAATATCAGAGCGCTGACATGATGCTGCTCCGGGCCTGTGTGCTGCTCAGTCTGGCGATGGAGTGGCCGGTAGGTTTGTGTGTGTGTGTGTGTGTGTGTGTGATGGAAATGTACTGTAATACAGCGGCTGAATCGATGTCTGAACTGAGATTAAAGTCTGAACCTCGACACCAAACCTCTGAAGAAACCGGCAGGCTGTCTTGGATTTGTGTGAACATGGACCTGAGCTGATCTTTTCACTGTAGACGAGGACTTTTATCTTGTTTTCATGTTTAAAAAAGGCAAAGATGCTCAAAAGGAGATTTACTGCAAGCAAAACCACTTCTTGCAACACTTCCAAACTTTATTTAGATTTTTTTTTGTAGTATTTTAAAGTAATCTTGTGTAATATAACTTGTGTTTGTTGCTTTGCTGGTTTTTATTGTATTTGTTATACTTGTATTTTTTATTGTTTTTGCCGTGAAAATAGCCTAAGATCTGCTAGTATATGCCACTAATACTAGTGTTTTAAAATTATTATTATTATTAAATTATTATTTAAATTGACTTTTTAATGTTTGACTAATTTTAAGTGTAATTTGATTAATTGTGTTTTGAATTATTTATTTTAACAATTTTAGTAATTTTCAGTAAAATGTTTTTATTTACAAATTTTAATTTTGTTTTAAAAAATATACTTGTATTTTTAAAGTAACAATTATTTATTTTGATTGTAAATTGTTTTGTATTCATTTTCAACAATTGTTTTAAATTTTAAAATGTATTTATTTTAATTTTGCATTATGATTTTGTTAGGTTTTAGCAAGTGTTTTCATATTATTTTATTAAAATATAAAAATTTTAGTTTTAATTATTTTATCTGGATTTGTTTTTGAAATTTAAAACAATTTTTTTTAATTAGAAATTTTAAAAAGTGTTTTGATTTTTTATTAGGTTTAGCAAATGTTTTCATTTAACTTTGAAAGTTAAATTTTTTATTATTTTATTTAAACTAGTTTTTGTAATTTAAAAAATATTTTTACTTAGAATTTTTCCTGATTTTTTTTTATTGTACAATTATTTATTTTTTATTAACCATTTTTGTCAGTCATTTTATTTAGATTTGTTGATCCAGGGTGAATGAATCACATTAGATTTATATGAACGTGAGGACAACTTTATCGATTAGAGCTCAACCTGCGGCGCCTTTTCACTGCAAACAATATTTTATGTTTTTAAAAATCCAAAGATGCTTAAAATGAGATTTACTGCAAGCTACATTGTGCATGAACCATAAAGGAACTCATCTTTTTCAACACAGTTTTAAATAGGTGTCTCAAACGCGTTAACACCTTCTGCTCTTCTTCTCCTTAGATATGTGTCACCAAGATGTCCACTCGCAGCTGCCAGGGATCGGACTCGGTCATCAAGCCCCTGGACACTATCCCTGAGGACCGGAAGGTGCGTGTGCAGCGGACGCAGAGCGGCTTCGACCCCTTCGAGAAACCGGCGGGGCAGGTCAAGCGCGTTCACTCAGAGAATAACGCCTGCATCAACGCCAAGAGCTCGTCGTCCGGAAAAGAGTCGCCCAAACTCCGCCGTCACTCCAGCCCCAGCTCCGTGAGTCTCGTTAGCGCTTGTTACTGACTTCATCACATGGGTTTAAGAGTTCATTAGCTCTGCTTGTTTATTTGATTTAGTTTATAACGGTCATTAGACACGTCTGTTTAACACATACTACATCAGGGATTCCCAAACATTGGTGTCTGCTGATCCCCTTTGAGCTAAAATATTAATTTGTTCATACATCAATAATTTATGAACACTTTCACGTTCACGCTTCTCTGATGTTGGTTAATAGTCATGTAATACACATGCAGATATACAATTACAACATCTTAAATATCTTTTTAAAGAAGTATTTTATTTTTATTTACTTTTTATTTATTCAGAAATGTATTTATTCTTATTTTACAGTAAGGTTTTTAGTATTATTTGTTTCATTTTGTTGTGATTGTATTAATTCTTTACTTTTTTATTTTAAATTATTATTTTCAGTTTTTATGTTTTTAATTTCATTTTTATAAATTTTAGTAAGTCTTTTATTTATTTTTTTTAATTAGTTGTAAAAAATGATTTTTTTTTCATTTTAATAATGTTCTTATTTTTACTTCACTTTTTTATATATTTATTTCAATTTTACTTTGTTTTTTTCTATTTAATATTTTTAAAAAATATATATTTTAATTTTACTTTTAAAACAATTAATGAATATTTAGTGAGTTTTTTATTTTTAAATTGTTTTTAATTTTACTGTATTACTTTATTCATTTTTTTTCTAAAATTACTTGTTTATTTTGTATATATGTTTATTTAGTTTCTTTTTATTTTAAAATTGTTTATCTTCATTCTGTTTTACATTATTATTTTATTAATTGGCTGTTTTTTGTAGAACCCACTTTGTTGAATTTTACATACAGCATTTTATATAATTACTACATTTATTTCAGTTGAATTTAAAAAGTGTGTAACTCTGAAAGCAAGACACGTTTTAACTGAGAGAGAGAACTGAAGGTGGCCAGTTTGAAGAAAGCACATTACTTGCTGATTCACACCAATGAAAAATGGATGAGTGTAAGGCCAGATAGAAGAGAGAAAGAGAGAGCCTGACCTCTTTCCCATCACACCCTTCTCCTGATCCTCCCACAGACCTCCTTACTTAGAAATCCATTCAGACCTGTTCTCCACAGGGCCCCTGCACTCCCGACACCTCCATCAGGATAATAAAGGCGTGCTGAGGTGATATTTAGAGAGTGCTGGTGTCTGGTGTTGATAAAGCGCAAGGGTTTGAGGTTACAGCTGCATCGGAGCGAGCGCCTCTCCGGGAAGAGTGTACTAATCTTTCACAGCGATCGCCGCAAACGAAACCTGATTACAGAAGAAACGCTGCGTTTTTACCAGCATCACTGCCATCAGGACCCCCAGTAGCATTCAGAGCTTAAGACTAAAAATAAAAAACTAAAAACAACCAAAATCATAATGTGTAATTAAAATAAATGAATAATAATAAAAAAATATTAATTAAAACACTTAATAAAAACAAATAAAATCACAATATAAATATATATATATATATATATATATAAATTTAATAAAAAAAAAAAAATCCTAATATAGATTAAATAAATTAAATAAAAAAATCTAAATAAAAGACTTACTAAAATAAAACCATAATATAAATTTAAATAAATAATTTTAAATAAGAAAGTCTAAATAAAACTTACTTAAAACAAATGAAATCATAATATACATTTAAATAAATAATAATAAAAAATCTTTAAATAAAACACTTACTAAAAACATTATAATTAAAAATAAATATAAAAATCATAATAGAAATAAAATAAATTAAAATGAAACACTACTACAAACAAATAAAAACATAATGTGGAATTAAAATAAAATAATAATATAAAAGATTTCAAAATAAAAAGAATCAAAACACAAAAAAAATTAGTAAAATGAATAATAATAAAAAGATACTATTAAAATAAGTAATTTATTAAAATAAAAAAGCTTAAACTTCTTAAAAACAAATAATAATGTGAAATATTAATGATTATATGATTTGTTAATTTTAGTATTTTTTTGTATTTTATTTCAAAATGAATTTTTACATTTGAATTTTTTTTGTAAAAATTTTATTTAGTGTTTTTGTGTTTTATTCTGAAATTAATTTTCTTATTAATTTTGGTTATTTTATTTTTTAATTAACATATATTCTGACTAACTGTAGTGATCTCATGATCTGAAGCACCTGAAACATAGGAAATCAACACATGCTGTCATGAATAATTAAGAGAAGTGTCTTCTTATTGGATGAGGGCATGCATTCTCATGAATAATGAGTCATCGATGAGTCATCGGTGTAATACAGCTTTAAGAAAACGTCACATCCTGATGAAGATGAGAACAGCACAATTAACCAGTTTCCTTCTAAAATTTAAATGATATATAATGTATACATGTTAAAATGTGAAAGTAAAAATATTGAAAAAAAATGTATATGTAAAAATTGTGAAATGTTATTATACTGTAAAATAGCTGTTTTCTGTGTGAATATGTGTTAAAGTGTAATGTATTTCTGTGATGTTCAGCATCATTACTCCAGTCTTCAGTGTCACATGATCTTCACTGCTCAACACATGTTTCTGATTATTATGAAAACATCAATATTTTTGAGGAAACTTTAATACATTTTATTTTCAATATTCACAGATGAATAGAAAGTCCAAAAGAACAGCATTTATTTGAAATAGAAATCTTTTGTTGCATTATAAATGTCTTTAATGCGTCTTTGGGTAAAAGCATTCAGATTCATGCAGTTTTTTTTTTCTAGTAAAGTTCACCTGAACTCCAAGCGCTCGCAGCACAAGCCTGAAGAGCTCATATCCTGTTTAACAGGAAGTAATTCAACAGCACAGACTCATTAATGTCTGACCCAGAATCCCCGGCTGCGGCGGCACACACATCCTGTAATAAAAGTGTTTCTCTCTCTCTCTGTGTGTTTCAGCCCACGAGCCCAAAGTTTGGAAAAGCAGATTCGTATGAGAAGCTGGAGAAGCTTGGAGAGGGATCCTATGCTACTGTCTATAAAGGGAAGAGCAAGTGAGTTCAGATCCTGGTTTGAGCAAATTCATCTTTTATTAAATCATAAAACACAGCATCCAGAATCATGACGACAGAAAACACAACATTTGAGAAAAATGAAATACAATTTAGGAAAGAAATATTGTTAATATTTTAATAAATTGTTTTAAATGTATTATTATTATTATTTTAATATTAAAAGTTTTATCAATCCAATAGATTAGACATGCTTTTTGATTTAATGAAATTAAATTAATTAGAAATAAATTAAATCAATTGAATTAAAACAGAAAACCCCAAATTTGGGAAAAATAAAATAGAAGTGAGAAAAAAGTAATTTCATATGACCTCGCTGCTGTTAAAATTATTTTAAATGTAATTAATGCATATGTTTTAAATATTAAAAGTTTTATGAATTCAAATGATTAGAAATGTTTTTTAATTATTTAATTAAATCAGTAAACTAGCATCCAGAAAAAAGAGTCATTTAGAAAAAAAGGAATTTTGTATGGCCCTATTATTGTTAACGTCTTAATAAATTATTTTAAATGTACTTTTTTTTATATTAAAAGTTTTATGAATTCAATTAATTAGTCATGCTCTTTGATTATTACAATTTAATTTTAATCATAAAACACAGAATCCAGAAAAATTAAACAAGAAAACACCAGATTTTGTGAAAAATAAAACAGATTTTATAATTTCATATGGCCCTATTATTGTTGCAATTTTTATATTTTAATATTAAGTTTTATGTATTCAGTTGATTAGACTTGCCTTTTGATTTCATATGGCTGTATCTATGATTTGAGTTTATTAAGAGGGACTGATGATGTCATCAGATAAAGAAAGTTGTTTAGTCATTTCTTTTATTTGCGCTTGATCTCAGTTCACAATAAGTCAATTCCTTATGAACAATTGCTTAGGATGGTTTTATATGAGAATATCTTGTAAGATGCATATTTTATGTCTGTCATCTTTTTGAAAGAGCAACTGAAGCAATAAAACAGAGACATTTCTGTGCATTTTGGGGCTGAATCTTTTTTTTCCTGGATATTACTAATATTTCGTTCTCGTATATCTATCACCTTTTTTGAGTGAGCGGATGGAAGTAGTATAGTGTATACATTTCAAAATAAGAGCATATTTCAGCCTTGTTTATAATTAAAAGCCCCTCATTATGCATAAGACCCTTTTTCCTCCTGTTATTATTGGTATTTTGGTTATACATTAAACACTAAATAACATTTAAATCAACATGATCTTTTGTATTTTCTCTCTGAACCGCCCCGTCACATGAAAGAACATTATTTAACACAATCACTATAGATTTTATTAGTGTCGCCACAATAATATTTGAATTGCCTTTCTTTAAACACATAATCATATCAGTAAATTTTAAATAAAAGTTGAAGGTGCTGCAGTCAGTTTAATTACGCAGAATAATCAGAGATGGTATGAGTTTATTCGGTGTTTTTATTAGCGCCTGCTGTGTTTCTCTGGGCTCTTTGACTCGTTTAGTAACGCAACTGTAAGCAAAGACAGATAATTATGATGATGTGAAATCTGAATGAAATTATTCTTCGTATCGCTGTAATAAAACCAGAGCCTGAGAAAATCTGGAAAATAAAATTGCAGGCAGCGTGAAATGAGTGGTGCGTTATTGTCAGTGTTTTTCTTAGTAATGATGGTGTTTGTGTGAGTTCAGATTCACTTCACTGCCTCCAAATTACATTTCATCCACTTAAAGTGACAGTAAATCTCTCCTGAGCTGCTTTATTGTCTCAGAGAGCACAAACCATCACAGCTTTGCACACAAAACCCTCTGAAACGACTTGCCTTTTCTGATGACATCATCAGTTCCTCCTGTCGAACAATGTTCTTCGGATAATAGCCAATCGGATAAAGTCATATTCTATACAGGGCCATATGTTTTTCCTAAAATTCTGGGTTTTCTGTTTCTATTTCTGGATTTGGTTTAATGGTTATTAAATCCATTGAATTCATAAAAACTTTAAATGTAAAATGTAATAATTATAAAAATGCAAAATAATGAATTTTTATTTTATTTTATATATATATATATATTTTATTATTTTACCTAAATTGTGATACTTGTTTTAAGTGTTCTGAATTGTTTTATCATTCACAAATAAAAATGCAAATTAAATCATTCCTTTACAGCACATTATTGCATTGTTAAATTAAATACAATTTATATAATGAATACATATAAATAATTAAATAAATTGGATAGATAGGTGGGACAGATAGGATTTTACAGTATTTATTTATTTAAGAAAGTTTCCTTTTATGAAAAATGTATTATGTTGTTTGAATACACATAAATAAAAAATAAATAGTTTGAAACAGTATATTTTTGTAATATAATATATGCTAGAATTAAATATATAAATAATGTGATCCCTGAATATACAGTTTCACTCAGCAATATTATTTATTTGTTCGTTAAGCATTAGATTTCAAAATATAGATTTTCATTAGTTCAGGAATTGAGCTCAGGATCTCAGAGTTTGGTTTACAGGGGCGTTTCTACAGTGTATTTTTTCTGAATGCTGTTGATGTTGTGTGTTTTTAGGGTGAACGGGAAGCTGGTTGCATTGAAAGTGATTCGTCTGCAGGAGGAAGAAGGAACGCCGTTCACAGCGATTAGAGAAGGTTAGATATCTCTATCACTGGTCAGCAGAGCTGGGTTATATGGCACAAGATTAGAATATCCATTTGTTTCAGAACGTTTGACCAATTCTCGTTTTTTTACCATTTTTAACTAGTCAACTTGAAAATGTAATTACAAGTAACTTTTTCTTTATTAACTCTCTAGTTACAGAAGTTCTAATAGTTCTATTCAAAATTGCGATTCTTTGATTTCTATAAACTACAATTGTGGCAAAACATTAAATTCACTGTAAAGAGAAAATGCAACATCTACAATAAAAACAGTAGCTGTTGTTGCCATATTTTTTTAACCGTAAAAAGTACGGTAGCAACATTTTACGGTTGTAACTAACTGCTATAATGGTAATATACCAACCTATTAAAGTACTGAAATCTGTTTAGTAATACGCTGATAAACACTAAAAGCAGGCGATGATGAGAAAGTCACGTGATGAACCACAAGCAGCTTTTAAATATGAATATATAAAGAAGGATACAAATGTCCAGTCATTCACACAAGCACTAAACACCTTCATGATAACACACATGAAACTGAAAAAAGGCAATAAACATTCATTCATTTAACAACATTAGATGTTACATACAACCCTAATACACAACTAATACGAAAAAAACAAGGAGAAAGTTATTTTAACGAAAAAACATCTTTAAATGTAACAAGTGAACACTGTAACAGTGCAGTTGTTACATCTTTTAATGTAACAGTTTCAAATGTAACAAGGAATTCTGGGAATGGTTATTTACGGTTATTCACTGTAAATGATACATTTCTTTCCACTTACAAAAACGGTAAAATTACATTTCATGTGCAATACGGGTTTTTAATGTATACTGTATCAGAACTTACCGGTAACCATTTAACAAGTTTATATACAGCTTTTTACCGTTAAAATTTTACAGTGTTTGAATGAATCAGTAACATGGGACAAATCTCCCAGCGCTTCTTGGTTAATCTGTGTTTAATATAGCCTTCATAGAACAGAGAGACACTGAAGCTAAAGTCTTTTTCTCTTCTCTGTTCGGGGCGAAGCGTGTGAGAATCTCTCTGTGTTTTAATTGCTCTGCGTGTTTTTGATC
The DNA here is from genome assembly GCA_032357425.1 of Enteromius argenteus. NCBI lineage: Eukaryota > Metazoa > Chordata > Actinopteri > Cypriniformes > Cyprinidae > Enteromius > Enteromius argenteus. The sequence continues at coordinate 2,974 of JAUCMR010021151.1, read as the reverse complement.
TGTGTGATCCCGGCCGATCTTCCGGATCAGAAAAACGCTTTGAACACTGAACTACTTCAGCAATTACTGGAGATGTGGAGGCCCACAGAACATGAGAAGAATGTGTTCACACCTCTCACACCTGATTCTGACTGAATGGTCTTCTACACAGCTCTTCTAGAAAAGAACATAAATCTGCTCTGTGTGATTAATAAAGCAATTCTAATAAATAAGGTTTCTGAGCTAGACAAGAAAAGAAGAAAGAGCTGAAGTTAGGGATTGACCGGCAGCATGAAGGTCATTTTTATATAACTTTATTTTTTATCATTTTATGTGATTTGTGTCTTTTGATCAAATCTATTAACAGATGTTGGTAATTATTATTATTATTATTATTATTATTATTATGACATCATGTAGTGCTGTCTCACTTTCTATCTCTGTTTCTATCTTTCTTTTTTCTGAAACATAAATGAAGAATATCCAAGCTTCGGTTTTTCAAATACTGCTAAGTATATACTGTCAAGTGTTTCTTAATTTTATTTTATTTTATTATTTTATTTTTTTCACTATGCTATTTTTTTATTGTATTGATGCATTTTAATTAATACATAACAATTAACAAATAAATGTCATTATTATTTATTTAATGTTATTTTCTTGTTTTAATTATTTTATTTGATTAATTTAGTTTAATTTAATTTAACTTTATTTTATTTTATTTTAGTGTTTGATTAAAATATTGTATTTAATATGTTACTGCAGTCTGTTACTTTACATTTTTTTTGTTGTAGTACATTTTGTTAATACATTTTTACTTACTATTTATAGTTGCTTGTTTATTTTTTAGCATTTATTTTTTGTAATGTATTTATTATAATAATTCTGACAGTAAAATAATAAATAAATGAATAAATGCCTAAAAAAAAACAACAGTTCTGCTCAGGATTGGGTGCAGGTTCATTATATACACATACATACACATATATGAGTTATTTTGGAGGTCACAGGCTTTCTGTTTACACACGGTATACTCTATCTGGGTGTAATAAGCCTCTTATCAGTGAAACATGCAAATCCTCTGGTCTCTGGTTTTCAGTAAGAGTCCTGGGCATTGACCGGTGTGTGTGTGTGTGTGTTTGTGTTTCAGCGTCTCTGCTGAAAGGCCTGAA
>JAUCMR010021150.1:0-13900 GCA_032357425.1 Enteromius argenteus | reverse complement strand
GAGACTCTGGCTATTTATGGGGCCAGGCTTGAGATCTGATAGGATAATAGAATGATTGGGGGCGGAGATAGATAGTAGCTGCCTTCGAGCTCTCCTCCCGAAACAAGTTTGAAAACTATGTTTCCAGAAAAGTATTCGGAAAACAATGTTGAAATAACTTGGCTAATGTATAATGGAAAATTAAAAGCTCCTTCAATCACTATTTGTTGCTGTTTTAGAGTATTTAAGCCTTAATTAGAGTGTACCGTTATGTATTTTTATTTATGTTTTTGTACTGTATACTCTTATTTATTTTCATTTTGCACTGTGTGCATTCATGCTTTTCTTATATTAAGTGTGCATTTAAAAAAAGTTCCAAAAATTCTATACAACAAATCATCAGCTGTTCAAAACTGAAATTTCCAGATTGCAATTGCATTTTATTAATTATTAGTCTCTCTTGTGTTGTGTGTGTGGATCAACTCAATTATCATCTAAACTCATTTATAGTCAAATCTAAGAAAAATCCATCAGTTTAATGGTATAACAGTGTAGTCAGGCTTTAGAAGTTTCACAGAACAGAATGAAAGCATTATAAAATCAAGAGATCCCATTAGGATTGTGTAGGAGATATGGCCATTTGAATGACCCACATCATATCAGTCCCAGTGATGTTAACCTCTCTCTCGCTTTCTTTCTTTCTGGAATAGATTAATTTTATTATATTCATACGTATAATAAAGATTCTGATGTCGAAGCTGAAGGCACATCAGATGAGATACACTGACTACAAGTTCAGGTAAACACTGCTGTCTTTTTTTATGCAAGTATAGCTCATGCTCTCATTAAATGTGTGTGTTTTTCTCTTTCTCTCTCTCACTCTCATTTGTTCTCCTCAGGCTGGCCAAGTCCACGCTCACACTGATTCCTCTGCTGGGAATTCATGCCATCCTCTTCACCTTCGTCATCGATGAGTCCGTGCCGAAGGAGTCTCTTCTGAGGCTGATCCGCCTCTTCTACGACCTCCTGTTCAGCTCCTTCCAGGTCAGAGGGCAAAGGTCACCCACCCACTGTCATCATATCAGATCATAACAACCAGAGCGCTTAAAGAGATGTTCTCTGATGGACTGTATCTGCTGTGAGATGATAGCAGATGGTTGAGGTTCATGTGTGTTGTTGTCTGTAATCACAGGGTCTGCTCGTGGCCATCCTTTACTGCTTCGTCAACAAAGAGGTGGGAGATATGTCTCTTTTTGAAAAGCGTTACTTAAAATCACAGCTAAACATGATCTGCGGCATCTATAAGTAGCCTTTCTGTTTATAAAACCCAGTTGTACAATGGAATTGATCAGTGACTTAAGACTATTGCTATTTTAGTACCCTGGAGCACAAATCCAGTCTTAAGGACTGTAGTACGGGTATATTTGTAGCACTAGCCAAATATATTGGTAATATATATGTATAGGTCAGAATTATAGTTTTTTTTTTCTTTTATGCCAAACATGATTAGAATATTAAGTAAAGACATGTTGTAAATAGCCTACCATAAATATAATAAAATGTAATTTTTGATTAGTAATACGCATTGCTAAGGACTTCATTTGAATTTAAAGGTGATTTTCTCAATATTTAGATTAGATTTTGTTTTGGTTTTTTTGCACCCTCAGATTCCATATTATTTAGTTAACAGATAACATTTATTTTATGGTTTTAGTTTTAGCAAACTATTATAATATTGCCCAAAACTGCATCAAAAATAAAGAGAAAGAAAAAAGCAATAGTTATTTACAAAATAGACAGTACATGTTAAATAACCATTTTAGAAAACATAAAATTAATATAAAATATCAAACACCATGACAGAGTAAACACCATTCCTTGTGGAGCCTTTCATGTTGAGCATGAATGTGCCCTTTTTTCATATTTATTGCATTTTACCATTGTTTTTGCTTTATTTATTTTTGGTAATTTTTGTCGTTTCTGTGAATAGTCCTGTGACTGTTTATCTGGCTCTCCAGGTTCAGAGCGAGATGCTGAAGAAGTGGAAGAGGTGGAAACTAGGCAAGGACATTGAGGAAGAGTACCGGCACACCCACAGCCAGACGCCCCATGCCAAAAGTGGCAGCATGGCACCGGCGATGACCCACGAATGCCCCGATACCCCAGAGCTGGTGATCACGGCCTCGGCAGAGTCCCAGCGTCTGGTGACGGGCCTTCAGAACGGATCGAGCCGGAACCGGGCCCGTGCGAGGCTGCAGCTGACCTCCGAGCCACAGGAGGGCGCTAGTAACTGCAGCTCTCTGACAGAAGACATTTGTTTGGAAGAGCGTCCACTCAACAGTGAGTGCTCAGCAGCGGTGACAGAAACCAACGTTTGAGGAACGTGACGCTAACGGATGTTTTTAACACTGATGGATCAATGGAGACTACATTACATTCCAGATATGGTCTTCATGTTACCAAACAGGCTTGTATTATGAGAAAGTATAGAGTGGATCTAGTAACCTTTAAAAATAAATCACAGTTATCTCCTGAGTTGGTAAATTACCAAATAGTATTATTTATTGGTGCCTTCTTAAGGTACGGTCACATTAATCACTGCTTGGAAAAATTTTCTCCCCAAAAGTGCTGGAGAAAGGTATTTATAAAAGCAATGCATTACAATATTGTTTTACTCCCTTAAAAAGTAACTAATTGCATTAGTAAGTATTGTGTTGGGCTGTGCTGGGCTTGTTTGTTTGTTTTTAATATAAATAGCTATATTTTTTGCAAAAGTAAAAGCCCTTTTTAAACCAGAAGTGAAATGAATAAGCTTCAGGCTGAAGAAAATGTAAATTCAGATCTGTACAACAGAGGGCGCTACACAAACAAGCCTTTCTGAATTGCATAGAAAATAGGATACAGCAGAATAAAGTTCGACACTTCAAAAATCTAAAGTCATTTTTGCTTATTAGTATGGTTGAATTGGGTCACCGAAGGGCAGCACATTAAATGCATTATAATGCAGTACATGACATTTGTGTTATTTAACATTTAGTTATTGCAGGTTTGCGACATATTCTGAGTTTGTCTTTCACTGCTGTCTTCAATTTATTAATCAAATCACTGCACAAGTGAGATGAGTAAATGCATGCTTACGTTTAGTCAGGAACGGGCATTACTTATTTGATAAAGTAACCCAGATATTTTCTTGTAAATGAAAAAGTAATGCATTACTTTACTAGTCACTTGGGAAAAGTAATCTAATAGCCTAACGTGTTACTTGTAATGTGTCTTACCCCCAACACTGGTAATTAACTCTTTCCCCGTCAGCGTTTTTTTTTTTTTTAAAGTTGCCAGCCACCGCCAGCATTTTTGATGATTTTCACCTAAATTTGACGGCCTACAGAATAGTTTCTGCTATGCGTATATATAAGATATATTTTTATATTTTTTTATTTTTATGAATCACATTACTGCATTTTCAAGCTAAAAACATTCAGATATCATATTTTTTCACCTGTAAATAATTATATGGATTATTGAAATTGCATTCATTAAAAACAACAGACTAACACACACACAAACATACACACAAGCGTTTATGCACAAGCACACACACGTTTACACACACACATGCACACACATTTAGACTACATACATACGTACCTATATACTCCATTTATAAATAGATTCCACACACACACACACACACCCATACATACATACATATTCATATCGCCGGTTATTGATATATCTACGACATAACTTGAGATGTTTCTGCATCTGTAAAGGGATCTCCGTCACTGACTAGCCTAACTTCATCCTGATCTGATTCAGAATGGTCAAAACACAATCTACATGCATGATCTACATATATGATCTATATTATGATCTACATCATCTCTGATCCTTCCGTTTATGATGATCGTCTTTTTTTTTCAAACCCGGTAGACCCAGGAAGTTGCAGAACTCGTTCAGGACATGCGCTAGGGCTTTCCTTACCGTAATCCACCGCCTTTGGCGGGAAAGCATTGTGAGCCAATTGACAAGATATCTTGTCGATGGCGGGGAAAGAGTTAAAATAGGTATCCACATGAGTTTCACATGAGTGTGAAAAAGCTCCACAGATGTTGCCTTATTTTCAAGTAGGTCACATTACACTGCTGCATTGACCAAAAGACAGCTGCTTAGTTTGAATGTGTCTTGAAAATGTGAGCTGTGCTTCATACTGCACGCCAACAGATGATGGATGTTTTTTGTTTTTTTTTTTGGCTGGGATATTTTGTTGGAAATACAAAACAAAAAAATAAACAATATTCTTTGGACTCAATAATCGCCTGTAAACCACCAAGAATAATGTATTTGTGGTGGAAATACAAAATATATTTTCTTTGTTATGCACTTAGCAGATGCTCATTCCTATTGAGAGAAGCAGAGAGGGTGAGGGTCTGGAGAACGTCTTGCTGTGAAGGAACGGCAAGGCACTGCTCATTCAATTCCAGTGACAACACTTGGTTATTTACCCACTCAGGAGTTAAAACCCCTTTCATTGTGTTTCCCCCTTAAGAAACACTCACCAAAACATCTCACACTGGCAGATAAACTGTGAGCGTCCATAATTCAGTTCCATTTCTACTGAACACTAACCACGGACAGAAAAGGAAACTCATCGCTTTCTCAACATCGAAACACCTTGATGTTTCATGTGGGGTGTTCGGTTGGTATCGTGTCCAGGTGCTTTAATAAACAGTGTCAAATTCAAGCAGATCCACAGTGAAGCTTTTACAGTTATAATGTTCTCTCGCTATATTTCCTTCCACCCGCTACACTGGAGTGCCATTCTTACAGACTACCCACAATTCATCAGGACAAAAAACAGCTCAACTGAGAGCTCAGGAATGATCTTTAAGGTTCCTATGCGAAGGTTCTTGGATTGTGGAGAATCTCTAGCAGCGTTCAAGACCATTACTTAAAAATGACATGCTTAATCATTCTGTATTTGGGTGAAAATCGTGTAAATCAGCGCAAGACTGAAACACTCTCCCTGTTCATGATGCATTATTTACTGAAGCTAACCACATGGTATGAGACGTTATGTTATGAATATAAATATTTATGAATATACATTGATAATATATGAATGTGTATTGGTACAATGTGTCATTGAGCGCAGCATTCAATCTCAGCCTTAAGTGAATTATTGCTTTTAAAGAAGAAATGTATACCTAAAAAAAGAATGATGCAAAATCATATTTCACATGCCATCTTCTGGCTTGAAGATGCAGTCCATAATATAAGCAGAAGTGCAGTGATTTGATGAGCAGGTGTTTTGTGTCACGGCTGTTTTTATGTACAAGATTTATATAATGCATTGACTGATCAAAAGCCAAAAATTATCTTCAGTTTATTACATATTTCCATTTTTACGCTTATAAGGTTGAAACTAAAAGAAGAAGCTGATTTACTTAAAACATGACCACTAAATCACTAAAAGTGACTACCACAAAGCTTCAGTAAAATATTAATAATGCATCATAAACACGGAGCTTTGATGGAGTCCTGGACATCATGTGATTGTAATCTGCGTCATTTTAATGTTTTTTGGGGTTTTTTTGTGCTTTGTGGAAAGGATTTGTACAGAAGAGTTAAACTATGGTACATGTGTAAATCAATTTTGTTATTGCCTGCAAGAACAAGAAGTACAGAGGGAGCAAAACCGAAAGGAAAATTGTAAAAATAAAACTCCCTGAGCCTGGTTGTTTAGTCTGTCGTGGATGGCTTTGATTTACTGCAGCCTGATGACTGTTTCTTATGAAGATCTCTGGGATCTCGCTGAAGCCACTGTGTCTCCATAAATTACTCACAACACACACACACACACAGCCATAATTACCACTGCAAACATCCAAATATCATCCATCTTGCATTGATTAGCCAAGAAGCAACAATGTGCAAATGTGCAACTGCAAAAATCATCTATCTATATATGATAAAAACCTGTTAAATGGTTAATGGTAAATTCCTGTAATATTTACAGGGAAAAAAATGAGACGAATTCCCTGGATTGCATTTCAAATGTTTTTTTTTTCTTCTTCTTCTTTGAAATAAGTATGTTTCTTTGTTTTTTTTTTTTTTGTTTTTTTATCAGTTATGTTTATTAGGGTTGTATGTTACATGTAATGTTGTTAAATTAATGTTTATTTCAGTTTAATCATCATGATGGTGTTTAGTGTTTGTGTGAATGACTCTGAGCACCTTCTATATATGTTCATATTTAAAAGCTGCTAGTGATGGGCTTTGGCTCATCATGTCACTTTCTCATCACCACCTGCATTTGGTGCTTATTTCAAAGCTACAAAACAGCTTTCAGTACCTAAATAGGTTGGTATATAAGTATTATATCAGTTAATGAAACTACGGTATTTAACTGTAAATTTAACCTTTAAACCGTAAAACCCAAACTGTTTTTACCGTATTTTTTATGGTCGAATTCCGGCAACCACATCTGCCTTTTTCTTTTTTACCGTAAATTTTACAGATTTTTTTACATTTTTTTTACTCTATCTACACACACACACACACATTGTACAGTATGTAATAAAGGCCTGCCCAAGTGAGGGATGTACCTATTATTCCCTTTTCGTTAATTCTGTCCTCAGGTCATTTGCTGGAAGCACATTTCCTCTCTCTCTCTTTATGATGCAGTAATTTCTGTTAATGAGGCAGCTATTTCATGTATGTTTCAGCACACTGCTCGAGCATATGGTCTGATCAAAGCCCTCTCCCATCACAGAGCCCGACCTCACACCCTGACAAGAGTTTCACAAGCCCACCACCATCGTTTCCACAGCATTTCTTTTACAGCCCTGAATGGATCATTTGATGGTGAATGACTCTGAGATTGTAATTGTGTCATTTACAAAAGATTCTGATATATTTTCTTGTGCAGTTAGAACGGAGTTGCTTGAATCTTTCATTACCGCAGTGCTTGACAGCAGCACCTGATTCTAAATGGTCCTGTTACAATGAAAGCTACAGGACTGTGCGGTTTAACAGAACATTTCTGTAGTCAAGCAAACAGGTTCAAAACATCTGAAATGTTCTTTACTTACCATGAAACTCTGAATGCAAACGTTATACTTAGCAGTGCCTCTCTTGGTTATTAAGCTGTTGTTGTCATACAGTAAATAATTAATTTTACCTTCAGCTAACAGTTCTCTCTTTTTTAAGTTATATAAATTTTAGAAAAAACATTCTAAATAATGGAAAGTTTTTTATAACCTTTTTATTTTTTATATGTTGTCCTAACATTGATAAAACATTCTTCGAATGACATTCTCTCAATGTTGTTTTTTTTGTTTTGTTTTTTATGACATGGATGTTCTTTAATATAGTAATATAAATGTTTGAATAATGTTAGTGGAATTTTATAAGAAACATTTTTGCAACCTTTAAATAACATTAAAATCACATGTAAACTGAAAAAAAAAAAAAAAGAAACATTCAAATAACATTTTGGATGGAATAAAGTAACACTGTGAGAAACATTTCTGTAACCTTTAAAAAATATATAATGGAATTACGTAATTTAATTACAAAATAAATGTAACTGCAATCTGTTACTGAAAAAATGGTAATTAAATATATGAAAATGTGAAGAAAAAAAAAAGATGATTTAATCTAAATATGTTAACATGCATACAGATTTCATTTGCAAATTGCATGGACTGCTTTCAAATTTGAGGAACTAATGTTTCAGAAGTTTAGGATACAGACCTTTGCTTTTATTTCCTTTAACGTTTTTTTAAATCTGTATTTAGGCTGGATTGTACATTTTCTAAATAAATAAATAAAATCTTCCAACACTGCTGATCAAATGACCAGTTAGATGGATTAGATAGCCTATTAGTCCCAGTATAATGCCTCAGTTATCAGACCAACACTTTTACTTGTGGAATAAATTATTAATGTCTGAATGTCAACATTTCAACATTTGCTGTGAAGCCTTGAAACCCTGTCACATACTGTACACATAAAGTTTACTTTATAATAATTAGCTTAAAATGTAAACAGCGTAAGTCTATCATGTCAGTGTATGTGTGTGTGTGACAGAAATATCTCTGAGATTGTTATGTTTTAAACCCCCATTTGCCGACTGATTTATTGTCCACTTCTTATCGTCCGTTGGCACAGAGCTGCATAAAAAAAACTCCAACTGACTCTCATTTCTCTCGAGTTTGCTCGACGATCTGTCAATGTTTACGCAGCGATTAATTGATGACAAACAGTTTGTTTGGCCTGTGGCTCCACATAGCCAAGCTAAACGTGTGTGATAACGCTTGTGTGTTTATAATCACACAAACATGAACGCGGATGTGAGGACCGCGCATCGGTGGAAGTCACGCAGGGATTCATAAAAGATGTTTATTGACATTGAATCTGAGGTTTAAACTGACAGAATCCTCTTCATTTTTCTCGACTGCTCAGTGAATGAAGTGAAGAGGTGAGGCTTTCTCTCTTTGTCTCTGTTCCAAACCTGAACTGCTTGACTAGAGAACAGCTGACTTCTAACTTCATGAAATAGATCTTGTAACATTAGCCCTGTTGAAAAAAGACAGCATTTGCTGGTTAGGTATTTTAAAGTTGGGATGCTGGTTTAAGCTGGTCCTTTTGTAGGAAGCAACATGCAGACGCATTACCATGCTAAGTTACAGGAACAATATAATCATAACAATACATAAATTACATTTTGATAATTGATTTCAGGTATTAAAAAAATAAATAAAATGAATGACTTGAAATGCAGCATATTGCCGTATGAAAGAGAGCATCTCTCTGCTTCCTGTGCTCGTGCTCAGGTAAGAGATGCTTTAGCGCTTATATGGTCTCTGTCTGTAGTCGTGTAATGACTGTGATTTAAAGTGATCCAGACTCTGCATCCCTGCTCCCATCACACACTTCACCAGCTCACTCAGCGGCAGAGAGAAAGTGCTAGAAATGGATGAGAAAGCGAAGACGGGTAATTGGAAGTGTCTGCTTTTTCATACACTTTTTGAATGACTGTCAAAGTCAAAGGTGTTTTTTTTTTTTTATTGGTTTTTTTTTCAGAATTTTCCATTTTCAGTTTAGTATTGATGTTTACTGTGTTATTAACATGACAATCCTCCCACAAAATCTGTTAATCAACTTCAGTTCTGACCAAAACTACCAAATGTTTAAATAAAATCTGTATTTTGACTCTTTAATTGCCAATTTCATAAATGATGTCACTGATTTGGAAAAAAAAAAATACAAAATGACTTATTTTCAATATAAAAGGTAATTGTGGACTGGATTTATTTATTTTTTTTTACCTTTATCACAGTCTTGGCCATGTAAAATATTACTAACAACATTGGCTTTCATGCATTGTCAGTTTTTTTGCAGCATCAGATTTAATTTTTTTTCTCCCTAATTTTCTGTTCGTGGCCGGTTTTGGCCTATTGACTTCCATTATAACCACATTTTTGATTCCATCGCCATGACACCATATAATCATGCATTCTGATTGTTTGTGGTTTTCCCTGTTGAGAAGAGGTCAAAAGTCATGCAAAAATGAGAGACAAACAGTGCATTTTTGAGTTTTTGAAAAATTTCAAATGATTTTCCCAAAATATGTGTAAAAATAAGACTTGTCGCCAAAAATCTTTCAATTTACTAAAACAGAGAGAAAGATATGGCCAAATTAATACTCAAAAACACCCCGTGGTAGTGCATAAGGGCTAATATTTCTCTCATATTTGAATTTTGGATGCCCCACTTACTTGTGTATTTGTTGTTCCTACTTAGCCATATTTCAGGAACAAATATGTACCCAAAAGTGAGCTAAACCTGATCATCATTTATAAAATTAAATGCAAAAAGCGTTCTGTGAAGGTTTTCAATAAAACCGTATGGAATGTCCTTGTTTAATTATAAGTAAATAAGGGCATCTATAGGGCTGTGAATTAACTCTAAAATATTAATAAGTGCATTTTCTCTGCCGGCTGAATTATTTTCCCATTCCATATAACTGCACTGCATTCATCTCAATAACTCAAACACATTTTCATATAGCAGTATTTCCCTTGACTTTTGTTGTTTTGCTCTAAATCTCTCATTTTTGCATGACTTTATTATGTTCATTAAGCTGTTTTAACATTGTTTAAATGAAGAAGTTCTGAAGGAAAGTTCTGGAGGAGCACGTTCAGCGCATCACAAAGTCAACCTCGGCACTCTAGTGCATGGTCAAATCAAATCAGACTTTTTAGTCCAGTTGGCAGAGCTATCTGAAATCTTTTGATCCAAGCACTGTTTTCTCCAGCTCTTGGAGATCTCCTCCTGATTTGTCTGGTGCAAAATCTCCAGTATTCTGCTAACGCTCCATGTTCTCTGCACTTCATTTATAAAGAAAACTTCAGAAATGTACAGGTACAAAATACAGGTTTAATTCGACCTTTAGTTCCATTTCATTTTAAGGGTCTAGTGATATTCCATATGAGGGTCAGAGAAGAGAAAGATGAAGAAAAAGATAAAGAAAACTGGTCATATATTGTTCTTTGTTCCTTTAGCTCTCATCCTGAGCTGTCTGTCTATCGATCTATCTATGATCTCACAATTATATCTCTCCAGGTTGGCATGTTCGAACTGAAGATGTGGTTTTCTAATCTGTTTTTCCTTGTTGGCTTCCATAACTCCACAAAATGAACTCTGTCAATCCGAATATCAGCTCTTGAATCACCACAAACTTGAAGATACAGGCCTACCATGAGCCCAATAGGTTACATCAGTATTAAGTGTGATTTTCAGATTTATCGGTTCACTGACTAATGTTATTTTTCTGCAAATATCAACATAGAAGTCAACTGCAAAGACATGTCAAGGTTGTTGCTGATTTCCGATGAAAGAGCTGCAGAGGACGTAAAGATAAACCGAAGGATTTGCTTTGCACTTGAACAATCATTACATGAAGAATGTTTGAGTACAAAGCAAATCCTTCTGCTCAGTGTCTTTAATTGTTTAGTTTCTGTTAAGCTGCTTTAGTTTGATTAAAAGATTGCAAACAAATGTGTTCAAACTTTTCAAAGGGAGGGCAAAACACTTCCTATGTCTTCTGTTGTTGATCCCAAGTCCTTGCAAATTCAGCTGTCACTTCATTCAGGATATTCAAAGTAGATGAGGCATGTGACAGCCTGCTTAAAATGGACAAATACATTTGTGTCAATCACAGTCTTTTTTTTTTAATTTTGCAACAAATTACTGGCTGTTGAGAAAAGTAAACTCACATCACTCTCAAATTTACAACTGGGTGTGGATCGGCCTCCTTGTGGCTTCAGCGAGGCACTGCATTTAGACAGTAGTTAGCATTTTCACCCAGGAATGTCTAAAGAAATCTCACGTGTCGCAGGCTGTTTTTGAGAGAGAGGCTTCTGAAAGTGTGTGTGAGTGTGTGGGGGCGCAGTCATTTCTTATTTGCATACACTTTGGGACAATGTATATTTTAAGCAAATTTTCCTCAAGTGAGACCAGTGGATTGGCTGGACTGCCGAGGCTCCTTCATGCAAATCTGATCGCACAGGGAAGACTGTTTGAGATTGGAAAACTTCCACATAAACTCACTGGTTAAGTCTGGTGATTTCATTTTGCTGTTCAAGTTATGGGTTGTGAGAAAAGCAAAGAGTCGTGTGAGAACTGCAAGGACAACTGCAACACTGAATGCACGTGTCACTGTCATCAGCTTCACCAAGACAGCGTGCTGGATGTGTGCGATACGTGTAATATATGTATGGACAGTTTTCCTGGATGCTGTGATATTGTGGAAGTGTGTATAGAGTGCTGTTCAGACAGGTGAGTGTTGCTTCTTTTAATTACTGCTTTCTACAATCTAAATTGTGATTGTGTAGGCTATCTATGTTTATTAGTAAAACACAAGCAACATTTGTCCACATATGCTTACCTGTAGTAGTAGACTAAGTGGTCCTCAGCTCACCTCAGTAAGTTTTCAGGGCCATTTCAATTAAAGGGATAGTTCATCTGAAAAAGAAAATTATGCCATCAATAACTGCCCCTCATGTCATTCCAAAGACCTTCGTTCATCTTCAGAAAACTACCCTTGCTGTCTACTGAGAGTCAGAAAGCTCTTGGATTTCATCAAAAAATATCTTAATTTGTGTTCCGACAAATGTCTTACACTTACAGATAATGACAGAATTTTCATTTTTTGGTGAACTATCACTATCATAAGAACAATGAATACAAATAGAAAATGTAGGGCTACTATACAATAATACACAACATACTTTATCTAAGTCATTTAAAAATATCATGCTAAATTATTTTGAGAAGCTAAATCTTTATGAATGAATGAAGACAAAACATATAAAATATAAATTATTGATTCTGTTTTTGTCCCAAGTGTTTAATCTGTCCGAAGTAAAAGGATTTCTGGAGGTGATGCAGCAGTCAGCAGTGCAGAACATCACCCAACATAAAGCCAACAACACTGCTATGTAACATAACATACAATGTATATATATGTGTGTGTGTGTGTGTGTGTGTGTGTGTATTTGTGGCATGATGGTGGCAGGTTGTAGGCCATGTTGTTTGGTAAAACTAAACAACCGCACCCGTTGTAATTGCCATCATTAATGCAATAGGTGCAGATGCTTTGTATGTGTATACATAATTGTAAATTGTAATTATTGTTAAACTCCACAAGACAAGTTGTTATATTGTGCTCTGCTGGAATGTATTATTTGTTTTCACAATTTCTTGTGTTCACTCACCTGATTGAAATCTGGAAATTCATAAGTTTTCACAAGTTGCTCAGCCAGCACTGCACCATGTTCAAGCCTGATTTTAGAGCAGCTAAATTGTGCTATGAACTAGAAACACATTCCACTGCAACTTAACTTGACACTATTAGATTTTTTCTTTCTTACTTTTTTATTTATTTATTATTTTCTACTTATTTTGTTGTTGTTGCTTTTTTTTTTTTTTAGATTACTGTAAATGTTATTTCCTTTTTATACTAGGGGGGTGTGACAATCTGTAATTATTATTTCACGAGTTCCCACTTCCTCATTTATAACCAATATAAAGGATGTTTGGCGGACTGTCCGGGGAGCAGGCAATTAACCCATAGGAGGCAAGGGCTGAGAAGAGCTCAGAGCCCGGCCTGGTCACCGCGTGCCCCCCGGGAGGAGAGTGGAATGGCAAATGAGTAAAGACAGAAGCTGTTGGATAGTGTAATAATACTGGAAACCGGATGTCCCCGACTAAGCAAGCTGGGAGCGACGGTGGCAAGGAACTCCGTTAGGTAGAAAAACCTTGGGAGAAACCTGACTTAGCGGTGACCAGTTCTCCTCTGGCCGGGAACCGACACCCGGTTCCGCTAGGTGGAGCAAGGGGAGGCGGAGGGATACAAGAGCAAAGATGCTGGAGAAAGGAAGTTGGCGGTATATAAAGGGCAGAATTACGTTCTGATTGGGTAATTATGTAATAGGGAGATCGGCTGCAGCTGGTAACATTCAAACGTGCTCCTCCCGAAATTTGTTTATTTAAACATCATTAAAAAATAAACACTATTTGAATTTGACATGTTGCTTTGCTGGCTGTAAATACAGCTTACACTTGTGTAAGTGAAGTCAAGCTACACTTTAACATTCATGTAATTATTAATGTATTTGCTGAAAACCCACATTAAGCCATCATCAAGTGCTTGTTATAACTTCCAGTTCTGGGCCCGTATTCACAAAACATCTTAAGGCCAAAAGTAGCTCCTAACTTTCTGATTTAGGAGAAAATATTAAAAATAATGAGCGTGTCAGTCTTAAATTTAGGACTCTTACCCCCAGTTTCACAGACAAGGCTTAAGCTAGTCCCAGACTAAATTGCATGTTTGAGCTGTCTCAGATGAAAA
>JAUCMR010021149.1:0-13903 GCA_032357425.1 Enteromius argenteus | reverse complement strand
AAAGATTCATTAAAAGACATTATACTCACTGCTTCTGTAGGTGAGGCTGGATCATGAATGATTCGCGTGAACATAAATGCATTTCGGTTGACCAAGGGTGCGTTTCCCTTCAGAACCAAACGTAATGTTAATCCTCTGTGTCTTCAGTAACTCAGATGTCGGGGGTAAATGACTACTGCTATGTTCATTAATACATCCCACAACAAAACACCTCAATCGTTTAGGAGTCTTGCTTGTCTCTGCATCTCGGACTGATGACGGCTTACTCAGGACGGGTCAGAGGTAAGACACCAGTTCAGTCTGTCTGACACACTGCTGTCAATCAACTAATGTGGGAGCGGCCTCTGTCGGTGTGACGCCACACCGACAGGCATTTGGCTTGGTTTCAGAAGGGCAACTTATTTTATTAAATTAAAAGAAAACTACTTGGGTGGATCTTTATCATTGTAGGGTGGTTGTGTACACACACTCCCAACACACATTTCAGTTCAAACAGCTTATAAAAGTTCTTGTGGCACCAGATGCCCCCTTTTAGGTCATCACACACAAACTAATGGGAATAAAAGTGAAGAGGAAAGACTAAAACATATTCACGATTGAAGAGCTAAGTCTCAGTTGATAGGTTACTTTTGAGTTGCTTTTTCTAACACCGTAACATATGTTTCTTTTAAAAACTAACACTTCCAACAGTGATCAAATGTACTTGAACAATTGAGTGATTTACTGGTCACATGATTGATCATGTGATTTAGCTCTTCTCCAGCTTCCTCGCGCCTCTATTTGTTCCTGCGCACTCTGTAGTGTCAAGGTTTTCCTCTCTATAAAACATCTGGCATCGCAAGCATCTTCCAAGAGAGGCTGTTTTACATGGTCTCGAGAGGGAGGATAAGCAAAACAATGGAAAATCCAGATTGTGAGGTAATAAATCTGTTAAACCGGTTTCATCGTTCTTCCCTGAAGTCCTAGTTGCCATGAATTATGTTGACATAATTGCCAACATGCCTCAAAGCAAGTATAAGCAGCTTCAGGAAGCAAGGTCACATCTCATCATGCAATAACTTGCCAACAACATAGGCATCCATATACGCAATCCAAAATATTACCTCTTGATCCATCTCTGGAGGATATTGATAGAGAGGTTGCAGATGAAACTGACTGGAATTAGTAGTTTACGCAGCTTAGTACTTGTACAAAGCATTCCATTTAATCATGAAGGTGTCAGCTGAAGCTTCTGGCCTTGAGAACAGAAGAAGCAATGGTAATCCCATCATCAACTTGGGAAATAAAGTAGTGGATAGTTGCTTCCAGGCAAGACCAAAGAAAAGCAGAAAAAGAAAAAAAAAACACGCTGATAAACAAATTCAACTAAGAGCAAATATTGAAAATGTCTCCATTAACCAAACATGAATGAACTTGAACATGTATAGCAGCATTGATCAGGAGGTGATTCGATATTCTTATAGGAGTTTTAAAGTGTCCACTATTGAAAAAGACACTATATGAAGGGCCATTTTAACTGGATTTGTTACAGCACAGCCAGTACATTTGGTCATAGCCCATTTGAGCCTTTTTTATTTACACACAAACACGTTATTTATCCAGGTCTGCAAGGCCTCCTATTATATGATGAAATGTATGGGGCTCCAATAATCTGTGCTTTGAACATTTCCCTAGACATCTGGCCTTGAAACAAAAAGCAATGAAGTTTCTTATGACAGTTTGTATGAAGGAAGTACTGAAATGTGTCATCCATTAAATGCACACTTCTCAAATGTGAATATGGACTGTTGTTAACAAAAATGGCAATCAATGAAACTGAGTGCAATTCTGCTTTGGGTAAAAGCCAGTAACTGATTCATATGAGTGCTATATTCAATCTCTTTTACACATTTTCAGAGATACACAAGGCTCTGATGGAACCACGAGGTTTGAAAGCTTTTCAAAAGTTTCAATCTCGGTCTGACCCTCATAACTGGCTTTCACTTTCAGGTTGGCCTCCATGTCACCAAGCTGAGATGTAAACACGCCACACAAAAGCATTGCAGGAACACATCTTAGTTAACTAGCACTCCTGCAATATTCTCAATTCACTGCAAAATGTGCCATTAAGGCCAAACCTGTCAGGATGGTTCCCTGCTGGCTTTAACTCATAGGGGAGATTCCTGATGGATGAAGGTGAGATATGCTCTGCAGGTGTCCGCTGGGAACATCTTCATTCCCCCTTTCTTCTCTTCGCTCTCTGTCTCTCCTGGGAAAAGAGAGGCAAGGGTAGCATCCTCAGCAGCTTCCAGCGCATTAGCTCTGATCAAACGGCTGCATGCGTCTCCCGTGCCCCTCCAGCTCCTGCTCTCCAGAACAGAATATGTGCATTAGTGCTCGTGCATTATAAATGGAAGCAGATATGTTTTCAAACATCGTTACCGAGGAAGAGGACGGGGTTTAAAAACGAATACACATTATAATTTATCCATTATGGTTCATATATATATATATATATATATATATTATAATATAATGGCACAGCGAGTGGTAAGCAGGAAATGGGAAACCCAGAGTGAACTACAAGCAAATCGCTTCAGGAGAAGCTGAGGGGAAAAACATAAAATACACAAACATCACGTTTTTCAAACTACCGACAGTACCTCAGTCAAGTTGAGGTCAAGACTCTTACTGGGTCATTCAGTAACAACAGAATTTCTTCTGTTGAAGCTTTTTTTGTTGTTGATTTACTCCTGTACTTTGGATCGATGTCCTGCTGGATCATCCAACATCTGTTGAGCTTCAGTTGGTGGACACAACTAATTTATCTCTGATAAACTTGAGAATTACGTTTTCTGTCAGTGATAGCTCTGAGGCAGCAGCTCCAAGCCATGATGAGCATTTGATGTTGGTCTACTGTGGCTTTTTCCCCCCACACCAAACTTTTTTGGTTTGAGTCCATAGAATATTTTTCCAATTGAACTGTGGAGCATGCAAAGGCTCTATTGCGCTCTTCAAACATTCAGCATTTTCCCCCTATTTTTTTGCTTGTTAGTTTGTTTTGGACAGCGGCTTCCTTCATGGTGTTCTCCCATGTGATGTGGGATGGAGATATTCCAGAATGGGTATACATACTTTTTCCACTTTGCACTGTGGATGTTTACTTAATGTGTTCATTAAAGACAAGAAAACATATCACATCTTTGTGCATTTGTTTAGGCGGACCATATTTTACTATTGTTGTTACTTAAATAACGAAATAGTATGATTAATTCAAGTAGAAATCAATGAGTTCTCCATTGTAACATTTTAAAATGTCATTTATGACGGCAATGCTGAATTTTAAGCAATCATTACTCCAGTCTTCAGTCACATGATCCTTCAGAAATCATTCTATGTTGATTTGGTTCTCAAGAAACATTTCTTGTCATTACCAATATTGTATATTTCTTATATTTATATTTTGAATTGTGTAAAGTAACATGAGTTATGTATTATGAATTAATTAATAAACAATGTGCAAATGTATCTGTACCTCAGATTTGGCTGTAAAAAAAACATTTAGTTAATGAAATCTAATTCATTGACTAATTTTAACAAATTAATGTTTTGTAAAGTGGTACCAAAACTATAATTTCAGCATTTATAACAAAGTAGATCTAATTTTTATCCTTTTGTTTGAAAAGGTTGTTTTTAGTATTTGGCTTATGATGCAGTTTTTCCCCAATTCAGGTCCATCATTTCAAGCTCATATCTTCATTAAACAGGTTGTGTTTTAGTAAGAACCACAACCTTGACTCACAAGGACAGGCACGAGAAAAAAAGAAAAAAAAAGCATCTCTGATTTCTTTCAGAGTCATTAATATTTATTAGAAGGCAGCAAGTGCAAAAGTATAGGCACCAGCAAAAAAGTTTATCAAAGTACAAGCTGTTTATCAGGGTGGTAATGTAATTAGTCCTGGGTGAATATAGTCTCCTTTAAATTACCTTAACCTGGACAGGGGGCAGACTCCAGGTCCAAAAACAGGGTCCTGCCAACACTTCCTCATAAATAATGTTCCTCTGCTCATCTCCAGCTCCTCTGCTGATCAAACACTCTGAGACACAGTGGGAGTAAAATATGAGAATGTACTTTTAGCATTTGTGAGAATTTCAGCTCTGCAGGAAGAACTTAGGAGATGCTGAATAAACATAAACGTAGCTTTGCTTCTAAAGCCATGCAATTCTGTTGAGACTCAAGTATAATTTTATCAACAAGTATTTTTTTTAACATATCCCTTACGTACAACATAAATGCCTCAACGGTAGGTCTTTATGTAACTTTAATAGGACATCTTTGAGCACAGAAACAACAGTTTCAGAACAGACAGTAAATGAAGCTAAGAGGTTACAAAGCAAGCTAGATCTGAACCAAAATTTTCGACTTGGGAACCACAGCTCAGTGTGTCTGTACGTGTGTTTGGTTTTGTTTTTCCTGGTATAAAGTTGTAAAATGAGTCAGGAAGTGACACTTCCTGTCATAGCATCAAGTCACAAACATGTTTTCATTTAAAAGGCAATCTTCTGTGTCAGTGATTGCAAATGCTCATGCATATCCGTGTCTTAATTGTTGAGTTTTTAGCAGGTGTCAATGGCAATTTCCTTTTCTGCTATACCTAATCAGACATAAGAAAAGAACCAGGCTTGGCCCCTGCTGTGCATAATCATATTATTTTTCTTGTGCTGTTTGTACATCACCCTCTTTTTGATATGGGTTGATTTTATGCTGGGATTTATATAGAGGGATTTAAGATCTTTTTATGCAGCCTCTGTTTCATGCTTCTTATGCAACCAAATTGAAAACTTGAGCAAACTTCTGCTGTGCCCCCTGTTTGACAGTGCAACAAGAACTGCATGTTATCCATTATTTATGGTCCTTTCGATTTACTTCAGAATGGTTCGGCTCAGCCCTTTAATTAATTTTCTTTACATTTTCCCAGAAATTTTTGGCTTGTTGACTAGCCAGGAAAGTTGGCCATAGTTTTTCATTCCATTGGCTGACTAATTCCAGTTCTGCTAAAAAAAAAAAAATCTGGAAAAATACAAACAAAAGAAAATATATAATTAAAAAAATAAATGATATTAAAATTAGAATAATATATTATATAGCTGCTGACTACTACTGTTACTAATACTTGTTTATTTCAAGAATTGTCAATGTGTAATACATGGCTACATATTCTATGAAGAGCCGAAGGAATGTGTGATTTTACAATGTATGTCAATACACAAGAGCACTAGCCGTAGGTATGCCTCCATTACTCACACTGTGCAATGTATTCTTAGACATTTCTGTAGCATTCAGCACAGTCTTTGTTCACATGCACTGCTCGTGTATATGTCCCTCGTGTAATCAGACTATGTATAATGCTGGTGTTTCACCTGAAGCATTGCAGCAGGTAAAGAATGAGGGTCAGAGAGAACGGCGATACAAAGCACAATTATTTGCCATGCCAATAAAGCACATCAAAATGGCAGAAAACAAAAGATTGCGAAGGGAAAAGAGAGAGAGCAAACAATTTAAGGAAAACTTAAGATATAAGTAAAGATAAGGCAGTGAGTTAGAGAAAAAGGTTTGAGGGAGAGAAGATCCCAGTTGAGTGGGGTGCTGTGATGCCTTCAGCTCTCTGTAATCCCAGATCACAGTGCTCTGATAGCATCTGCCCCTCTCACTCAGGATTAACAATAAGGCAGCGCAATCCGACGGTCCCTCTCGCACATCCGTCAAACATGTGGTTCCTTCTCTAGTGGGTGGCCAACCAGAACACAACCATGGGTCGGTGCGCTCATTACGTGATACACACTGAGAGTAATTGATGCCAATCTCTGTTTAAATGCCAATTAAATCAAAGATATTTGTTCTTCCAAGCATGTCACAAGAGGCATCTCTATAATAGAGGAACAAACTATATTTAACAATTGAACATGAGAAGAATAGACAACCGGGTTAGTTTAATAGCAATAATATACAGAAATATGTTTAAAGTAAATCAACTTTCAAATTAAACTTAATACAGTGGCAATGTTGCAGAATGGCATTTTAGTGAATGTATAGTTTACTGTTTTTAACTGCACATCACAAAATTATCAAATATTATTAATAAAATAAATATCCCATGTTTGATCCAGTAAACATTAACAAAACCCTATAAAACTCAACATAAAACACTCCAAAGTGCATAAATAAATAAACAAAAAAATTGTATTATAAACAAAAATAAATCATGGTTTTAGCAGTTTTCTAAAACAAATGCAATTTTTATTTACATGTTGCCTATTGTTAAATATTAATTTTAATTGTAAATTAAGAAATGCATTTTTAAATTATTTTTGTTACAATAAGTCTTTCAAAAATTTTTCATTTTTCCTGTATAACAAATTAACAGATTTGTGTATTTGTACTATGTTTACTAGCACATTTACAGTCATATATTGTTTGATGTAGTCAATATAGGTTTTTATAAAGTGAATTGCAAGTATAATCAAAAACATTTATTTCTGAAAAAGCAAATTTATGCACATATGCAAGTACATGTATCATTAAAACCCTCTTCTAATTATCAATGTTCATGCTGGTTTTATTTGCTATAAAGAAAAGCTTACTAAGAAACTGCAATGATGGCCCAAAGTTTCACTGTGACTGATGAGCGCTTTATGTTGATTAAAATGTGAATGAATCTCTAATTTCGCCCTGCAATTTAGAATCGACATCTCAAAAGTGCCACTCAGTACAGACAACAGCGTTGCTTTACACAGCTCTCACAGCTGTGGGCAATTATGCTCTGGAGCACCGGGACCCGCCATATTCTCATCTAACCGTGTTCATCAACTTGCTGAAGTTTAAGGAAAGCTGCTGATGCAAAGCAGTGTGTAAACAAGGTTTCCCCTTATGTTCACACTGAAGAGTAAGCAGGAGAGTGTACAGTATGTGTGTGCGTAGGCAGATGGGAGAGTGGTCAGTTCTGACTGAATGTGTCGCATTTGTTTGAGTGCATTTATGTCATAAAAATATTCCTTTCAGCGTTTTAATGTCCAAGCAGAATGTCCCCATCACTGTGAAATTCACTGGCCTATTGAGAGTCTGCCTCTGGTGACATATGGTTTAGCTCTCTCAAGTTTTAATACTCAAACAGAATCAAAAACAGGCAGGCTACAAAATCCAGGTGATATTGACTCCATGCTGAGTTTATCCAGACTGTCAGAGTTTTCAGTAACAGGCATCCAGACAAAGTAGCCATAAGAGAACTTGCTCCAAAAGAGGTCCCTTTGCTCTTGTTAAACCAGACCCCTGAAGACTAGCAAAATAGCTTCCCCTCAGCATTACTGGGTAAGACGATGCTGGAAACTCTAACAACCAGCAGCCTCAAGCATACGACGATGGCTGTCAACCCAATGCCACATGCAAAACTGCAGCAAGCGAGGGGAACAAATTCGATTTATGCATTTAAGAGTTTCTCATTATGCATGTGCAGAGTGGGCTGAGCTGGAACACTTATGCAAAGCAGAAGCCAATTTGAGGCAAGTAGATGCGAAAGCACAAAAATGTTCTTAAACTGCCTGGTTTGACAGCTATTTCAGCTGAGGGGTTCTGACAAATACATTAAGGGTATTCACTCGCACTAAGTATTTACTTAGCATGGTTTTTAAAGGTGCGCTCGGTAATTTTTCCCCCAAGTTAAAAAGTTCTACAAAGAAATTAATAGCAGTTTTTAAAAAATGTTTCAAAATCACTCGCACTACCGTTTAAAAGTATGTTATCATGTTCTTTTGAAGAAATTATGACTTTTATTCAGCAAGGATGCACTAAATTGAGCAAAAGTGTCAGTAAAGACACCTACAATGTTAAAACGATTTCTATTTTAAATAAATGCTGTCTTTTTGAACTGTCTATTCATCCAAGAATGACACCAACAAAACATTATCGTTCCACAATATTATTAAAGGGATACAGTAGTTCACCCAATAATGAAAAATTTGCTCATTAATTAAGGATGATTTATTCTTCTGCGTCGGACCTACACTGCAGCCTTTACACTGTAGGCTGGGTGTCACTTTTTGTGTGTCGTAGTTTGTTTAAAACTACAAAAGAATGGGACAACAACGGAACAGGAAAAGACAGCATTCTTTCAATCTCCACAAAGGCTTGTACCATAGCAAAACAACATTGTTTGTCATTGACAACTAAGTGATGTATGTGCTATGTTATATTATAAGTGTTAAGACTCTTGTTCTTTGACACGCTGTGAAATTCTTGGAAAGGTGCACATTAGGCTACGCTGTATAGGCTGTGACGTACTACACATACTACGACATAGGTTCAACACAGAAACATAAACCTTTACTCACCCTCATGTCATTCCAAACCTGCAAGATGTACGTTCATCTTTCGGAAGACATATTCAGATCTCGCTCTCAAAGTTCCTCCTTGTCCTATCAAATTAAAGACAAAATAAATATTTAAAAAAGGCTATTGATAACAGTTTTGAGTCTTCCTTTCATGTGAGTGTCATGTTTATTATTTTAAAGGTATTTTTCAAAAGTACTAATAATTTCTTCAACTGTAAAACTTTTAATGAGGACAAAAATGATGGAGTGCACCTTTAAGGGCTCTGACCTTTCAAAATCCATAAACTATGATTATTATATATCTCAGCACTCACTCAATATTCAGGCTCTGCCAAGGACCCAGGTTGCAATAGGTCTTTTTGGCTGCAAGTATGTTTTGAAATTACGTATAAAATAAAACACTTTATTATAAAATGCTGTTATTTTCCTACTAAATCAACTATGTTCTACTCTTCACCAAGAATCATCGGATTTTAATGACTGTACATTTGACATTTTTGTCAGCCAAAGCTAGAGGACAGCTGAGGATGAAGTGCCCGGCTGACATTTATGATAATAAACAAGGTAGTGGACCGACGCCATTGATCCCATCTCTCACTCACCAAGTGTTGACTATGCAATGCTTTGAAGTAGGATAGTACATAAAAAAAAAAAAGTCACATATGAGTTAATAAGAGATACAGAAGAGACGAAGCCTGTCAGGACTGATGTACCACATACAAGAGAAAAACAAAAGAACACTATTTTCTCATCAAAAGATGAAGAAGAGGGGGGAGGGGTGTTGTCTTCACATGGGATGAAGAACATAAAGGATGGCGTGATGCATTTTTGACCTGCATGCCTCAGCATGCTGCGTTTTTCATTCAGATATCTATTTGAAAGAAGTTGAGAGAATCGTTGCTCAATCATTATTTTGATTTTTCACAACAAAGACTTTTTACATAACTGGAAAGAAATGATTAGCATTGCGATTTGTCCTTGAGACAACCACCATTTTCTTAGACCAATCTAACTACACTCAAATTCTGGCTCAAATACACATGGTTTGTTAAGTTTGGATATCCCTATTAATTGTAGAAGATATGTATAAGACAATGAAGTTGACTTTATTCAACAATAAATCTCCTGTGTCTCTCTGCATCACCATAATGGCATTTTGGAGAATATATACGCTGGATGCAAATAGTGTATGCTATTCTGTGTTAGCTGTGTTAACACACAGATACGCTGTTTAAAACAGAAGTGCAAATACACGTAGAAAACTCATCTGTGTCGTGGTTGTAATCCAAAATATCTTAAATTGCATTCCAAAGACAAACTTAAGTTTTTATGGGTTTGGAACCACATGGGGCTAAGTGATTGATGACACAACTTTCATTTTGGGGTGCAGTAACCCTTTAAAATGGAAATGTACTTTAAATTGTAATAATTTTTCACCATATAACTGTATTTTTGATCAAAAAAATGCAGTTTTGTAAAGACAGTTGTAAATCTTACAGTAGCAGCCCAAACCATTCTCAGGTCAGCACCTGCTCTTCTGTGGTTGAATTTGATAATGAATAACACTTAGATTTAAGTATGTCTTGTAAAAAATAACAATAATAAAAATACATTTAATTGAAGAGAGCAATTATTTGTAGAATGGAATAGACTGCCTGCAGCTATGCTGACACTGTTCGTGATTAAACATTATAACGGACTGAAGGAATCTATTTAACTCTATTTATTTCATCAGAAATACCACTAAATGAGAAAGCAGCTAAGAGCAAGGCTATTTGCAGAGAATTAAGTCCTCTAACCAGGAAAAAAAAAAGAAAAACAAGAAATTTAAGGGAAGAGTTGAAAGAATTTATTTATTTTTTACCATACGAAGAATTGACTAGGAGTTAACACATTTATGAATGGTTTCTGATTAATATTTGATGCTTTCTGAAGTGAAGTGACCTTACAGCATTCTATAAAAGATTTTCAAGTTCAAACATAATAAGTGCTTAGCTGTTGGCAGAGTTTTTCAAATATATATATATATAATTTTTCATCTGTCTAGGTTTTTGTTTTTTTTTCTTTCAGGGACAAACATTTTATACTTTCCAAAAGGAAACAGTCGATAAGGGTTAACCTCAGTTACTTTATTGCAAAGTGAATGGGTGAACTCGACCAACTTCAAAAACACACTTCAAACACTTAAAAGAGCCCCTTCATATCAAACAAGAACTGTCAGTTGAGAGCTTTCTCAGTAGCTCTACCAACACAAGCAGCCACCACCACCCTACCTGTCCTCCACCGACACACTCAAGGTCTTCCGAGGAGGGAAACTTCTTTAACTGATCACGTGCTGGAAACATCTCCAAATGTTCTGTTCTGCTCCACAAGCACAATCGAGTGATTCCTTTGCTTGTCCAGCCATCACTGCTATAATCAGAGGCTGTCAGGCTGCGAGTTGAGGAGCCTGATCTCAAAGAACATTCTGTGTTGAAGCGTCATTAGCCTCTGCTCGACCTTCACCTCCCTCCTGAGCATGCTGAAAAAAGAAACCCGAAGAAAAGAGTTGAAGTGAGTGCTGAACTGACAGGTCAGGGTGTCCAAGACTTTCTCCTGAGGTAAGAGAGGAACCACTTGGTGGCCAACAGCACCAGAGATTAAATTGGGTTACTGTACTTGTTGAATAGAGTGTGGCATTAGCTCATTCTATGAGCTCTGACTGGGCTGAATGGCCCATTCACTGTAAATGGAACCATTAATGGTTCTGTCAGGTAAAGGAGAGAGCTCTTAAACAATTATCCGCCGACACTTGAGAGCTAGGTGGTCCGGTGTAATGAGAATGCCTGCAAAGGCGATGGAACTACCAAGGTGGTTCCGTGTGATACAAAGGCTAATGTTGAAATATAATATGCCAGTATTTTCATGAGTCAGAAACACAAAACAGCAGCTCTTGGTTACGCTTTATTGAATCTTTATAATTCACTCAAGCCCAAATATTCTAATGCAGTTTGTTTTTCAGTCGTTCTCCTTTCCATCAGCCAGTTCCAAATCTCAGAGCATGGAATAGAAAATAAAATTATACCTCAAACATAGACTTGCCAAAGATTCTGATGGGGCTGGGAGAGATTTCTATGCTATATTATTATTTAAAAGAATGTAATTTTCATAAACAAAGGCTAGATCTATCAGTGTTCAACGATTCTGCTGAACCAGAAGTTCTGATTTCACTGACCACATCACAAATGCTTTATTTTAATTTGTAGAAAGAATTTTTAAATTTGCTAGAAACGTTTATACTTTTCATTAAATGTTACTTTTAAAAAATATATTTTTCCATTTTTTAATTAAAACCTTAAATTATTTAAAACAAAATGAAAATACTCAGCTGGAAATTATGTAGCCATAATCATAATAAACAATGACATTGTGCAAAACATTACTGATTGGTTTGCAATTTTCAACACATTCTTACAAAATTATTCCAAATGCATTTCTAAAATTTTGACAAAACCTAAACTCTGTGATTCAGAGAGAGCTGGATAGCATTATTTTAGTGACAAATCAGATAAATTGGCAGCATCAGTGTAAAATACACATATAATCACAGAAAACCAAATAATCATGTTCGCAAGGCCTAAAAATGGATACAACTTCAATGGATGTAAAAATAGGACAAGGTGACTGTTTCGTCAATTGCCTTTAAATTCTCTTAAACTGGCCAACACAGTCACACGACCAATTCGTACACATTTTACAAAGTGGCTAATTCGTATGACCTCACTCCTATGATTCTGCATGATCTATCTAAAACCCCAGTGACGGGTAGGTTAGATGTAGGTCATTCATACAAGTTCATACGAATTACCAACTCATAAATACGTACAGTTTAGCAAACATTGTATGAGTTCTCATGAGTGATGTCATAAGAATTTGTACGAATTAGCTACCTTATAAAATATGTACGAACTGCACCAGTCACAACCTGGCAAGAATTGTGGACATTAAAAATGTCAATTGAATTCTTCTACTGTAACTATTTCCTAGGTTGTTTTTTCTCAGGAAAAAAAAAAAATCATAGACATGAAGGTGAGTAAATGATGACAGAACAGAAAAGGTGGTTGGATTGAAAAAGGTTGAGAACTCCTGACTGACCACAATGAGTCTGGTGCAAATGTACAAGCCTGGTCAGGCAATATCGTTTTCTCACTAACCACAGTGCATGGGCAGGCATGAAAAAGCAGGTGTTAGCAGGAATTCCTCTGAGAATTGTTTCATTTCATCTATTCTTTAGATCGCTAACCTCTGAAGGACCTATACCACATGCCTGCCACCAGCAGCAGGAAAAACAACCAGTTGGATGCCAGTCATATCTGTTTGCTTTATAAAACCCTATAATTCACAGACTATATGTACATGGGGCAGGAAAATTCGGAAATTCGGAAAAGGGTGACATTCAAATATTTGTCAGTGAGAGGTACATTTTGATGTGGATAGACTTTGTATGTGATCTTTTTGTCTGATGTAATATTGATGGAGTCAACTGTGCTTCAAATAATATCCCAGCGTAACAGGATCAAACCAGCATAGTGATAATATACATGAGACTCTATGTGGAAAATTTCCTCAGGGGGCATCAGAGATAGAGATGAAGATATCAGGTTTGACATAATGAGTTCCTGTGAGATTTCTATTTTTTCTCTCTCTCTCTCAATAAAAACTACAGAACACCTCAGAGGACTCATGGAATACAAATTCTTCTCAGTAAAGGATAAAGGTTTACATCACACAGCGGTAAGCAGGTGACAGACCAAGCACACAGCATCTTTTAAACCTAATTGAAGTTTAGCTGGGATACTCACTGCATACCAAGAGATGTTTACAATCATGGGTGTAATTGAACTAAAAGAATTTAAACAGTGGTGGAATTCAAAGATGTTCATATAGCCTAATTGCTGTTTAAATGCTGTTGTCTGAGGCTGACTACGTCTATCTAGCTTCGAGTACTATTTTTATCATTAGTAATATTCATTGACACCAATATTTATTTAAGATTAAAAATAAGATTATATTATTAAACTAACACAAAACGTTTTAATTTAGTGCCAAAGAAGTTCTGATGTGTCAATTTCTTTGACAGTACTAACATAATTCAAAGAAACAGACCGTTGAGAAACTCACCGTGCCATCTAAGAAACAGAATTTCCCTCTTTCTTCCATGAAACAAATAAATAATTAAAAAATTGAGCCATTTGACACAACGCTGCTGTTGGGTTTGACGTCCCTGACATGAAACACCGGTGTCACATGACCAATATATATATTTTTTTACCATATAACTCGTTTAAACTATTAATATCTATTATCAAAATTGGAATTATTAAATGAATGCAATGCAATCTAAGTTGAGAATAACTTTACATTTGCATGGCATATATGAAAGAGATGTGTTAACTAAAACAAATGTAGTTAAATATAGTTTTTTCACGGATCATTTTTATTTTCCATTATTTCCACTCTCATTTTGTTAAATTAGATATACAAAAAAAAAAAAAAAATA
>JAUCMR010021148.1:0-13925 GCA_032357425.1 Enteromius argenteus | reverse complement strand
CACTCTGTTTTCCTATTTGATAATGTTCAGTGCTTTGCTACAATCTGTATTGTTAAAAGCACTATATAAATAAAAGTAATTGATGGATTGATTGATTGATTATAGCCACTTATCTCCATGGGTTAACTAAGACACTAGAACTACAACTCGTTGATGTAGTTGATAATTAAGCTTAAACAGATCATTCAATTATCCCTCAGAGTGGACTATTGTTTCTAACCCTGCCATGAGACACATCATGCATAGATCTACCCCTGTGCCCGAGGGAAGATTCAAGAGATGCGGCTGCCCACTGCTCTGGTTGTGTGTTTACGGTGAGCGTTTACTGTGTACAGAGCACAAATTTAGAGTATGGGTCAACATATTGGCCACACGTCACTTAACTTCTTTAAATTATTTACCAGGGTTATATTCTCCCATCTACATTGATTACCATCCTTTGAACTATCGTACCTTACCACTCATTTTGAAAATGTGGAGATCCTGAGAGGGGCCATATACAACATCATTCGAATTTATTGAATGTGTTATATGTCATCATCCTGTATGGCCTGGTCAGTGCCCCTCAGTCTTTCAGTCTTACACAGAGAAAATCTTCAGTGTAAAACTCTCCATGAGCATATACATCAAGTAAGGCTGATCCTACATTGCCTTCACAAATATCATGTATACCTTAAGTGTGGGGAATGGCATTAGTCCCAAGGCCATCCAGGGGGGAGTTGCAGTAGTTTCTCAGATTTGTCAACTTCGTATAATTTATCAGCAGTTTCAATATGAAAGCCATCCGCCAGACCAGGAAACCTAATAATGACTGAAAATGCTTTCGCCACTTTTATCTCAGCATATCAGGTGATTGTTATACAAGAATAATACATATTATTTATTTTGTTGGTTAGTCTACAAGTAATGGTATTTGTTTACAAACTGGCTTTTCCTGTGCTTTTGGCATCAGGGAAACTTGCTAATAACCTTCTGTGAAGGCGAGGGTGGAGATGTACCAAGCTTTATATAGTCACTCCAATCATCCACCCAAGGAGTAGGCAATACTCACCACGATGATAACCCAGTCTAACCAAAAGTATTCTCAAAAAGTATTGAACATTAGCACTATCAATTCTCTCTTTTCTCATATCGCTTAAAAACATGTTTAGTAATATCAACAATTTAGCTCCCTTTATTAAGTCTCATGCATAGCATGCTGGTAACTGGAGTGTCAGTAACATCAACGGCAAAAATCTTTTTTTAAATACTTGATTGGCTCACATTCACCCTACATAATTTATCTCAGCAGATTGCTGAGACTGTTTTCCTTTTCTTTTCTTTTTTTTCAGTGACTAAAGAGCAGACAGCTGCTCATGGGAGCATTCAGATCTGCCAGGTGGCCATGACTATTGTGAAGCTCATTCTGATAAAGTGTCCTTGTTGGGTTGGCAGAGCTGCTTGCAGCAATCAAGGGACACAGGTTCTCAGTGGCGACTGGCAATAGAGCCAATATTTCCCTAGCAACTCACTGAAGAGGTCACTCAATTGCTGCTATTTGTAGTGTTGAGACTGCAAGAGAGGCAAACCTTACATTAAAGCCCATTCACAGAAAACTCCTCGACTAAAACAACACATTCTCCTGGGATTTGTTTGATCCTCAGTTCTAAAAGACGGCAAATCCTAAAAAAAGGGCTTGATGAATATTACAGAGAAGAATGTTATGAAATAAAGTGGAATCCTGAAATCATATGTGTCTCGCTCAAGAGCATTGTGGCTCTTTTGCATACATCCTATTACCTATTCATCTCAGAAGTAGTCCCAAAACCACAAGATTTAATGTTATATTTGGGGTTATATGCTGTGTCATCTGGTTTTAATAATTATTTTCCCCACCTTAAATTTTAATAAAAAAAAATAAAATTTGACTTACATTTGATTTTTTGTTCAGTAATGAATATATTTTAAAATGGTGCCTAAATTGTCATAAAAAAATAATGTTTTATATAAAACGTTATAAAGTAATTTATAAAATTATAAATTATAATATATATATATAAATTCAACAAAACAAAACAAAAAAAGGATAATAATAAAAGAGAGGCAGGAGGCAATGTGCAATTTTACCATCTAAATGTTTTATTTGTGTTTTGCAATGACACTGGCTTTTAAATCTCTATTTTCTTTTGCACTTGCTATCTTAGGAGATGCATTGGAATTGTAAACAGTGAAAATGATAAAATACATTTCATAAAACTACTTACAAGCAGTGTACGTCCAAGGCAGAGGACAACCATACCTGCTCCGCCCCGATTTATAACAATACATGTCATTTTATAGTTTTAAGGTTCACATATTTACATAGGTACAGCACAGGTGTGTTTTTATCTTTTTATCATTTTTTCTTAAGAATTATATATACATCCATTAACCCGGCTGCCTGCTGCCAGGGAAACACAGTTACAATAATTTGTGTACTAATGTAATTCTTACATTACCTGTAACTTACAATAAAATTAATACAGAGCTCAATCTATTGTCTTTTTCATAAAAAAGGTAAACTTATCCATAAGATAAGTCAACAAATAAAAATAATAAACATATTGCACTTACATCAGGACAGCTGTGGACCTGGATCAAAGTGGAAAAGGGATATTCAGCTGAATGCAATGAACAAAGCAACCAGTGAAACTTCTAAATAAATAACTACATTTTTTGTATTGGTAAAACATGTCGTCTTATCAACAAATATAGGGAAAGATCCTAACTGACCTTGTGCCCTATTAAATATAGAGTGCATGATTAAACCTAAAGTCCGGAAAAACAACATTTTAAGTGTAGAAACAGAAGGTTAAGTAGGTCTGGAAGCTTCATAGTTGAGTGCCATAATGTCCTGAGAATACTGTCTCTTCCATTCTTAATGTGGAGCTACAATGAATGGCTTATTGGCTTTACATATGCAGCTAAGGATGTTTTGTATAGTCTTTAGAGACCAACGACCGTCCATTTCAAGCTCAGAGCGAAATGCTCCAGTCTTCCGGTGCAGTTTGGTCCAGTCCTCTAGAGCGTTTGTACACTTATTTATTACATGTGTATTAAATGAAGGTTGTGCCAACATTTTTTTGCACCCCTTCATGTGATATGGAGTCGACAGACATGGAGGAAGGTTCACAGGAATACCACTGAGCGATAAGTGCATGATCATCAATGTCTTCTACGTGCCATCCAGACATCCAACCCCGTAGGCACGAGACATTTCTGAAATGTCCAGGAAAGTCATCATGATATGGCGAACAAAGAGAGGTGCAGTGCTTGAGCAGAAGAAGAGAAACATGCTAAACAGTACCCAGCTGTCTTAGTGTTAAAAAGGCAATAATAGCCTCTTTTGTCTCCAGTACACTTGGAAAACCAATTAAATAACAAAATTCAAATGGGAATAACCAGCATTATTCAGCATGGTGGTGCCCCACTCGTCCAGCGCCATTAGGTCACACTACCTTTTCCTCTATCTTTCATCTCTTGTAAACGAAGCCTTGTGCATTTCTCCACTCCCTGTCTTTTCACCACATTAACAGATAGAATGGCTGATGAGAATTAAATGCTAAGTGAAAGTAACCTCTCCAATGCTACTTTATATAGTCTCTCTTTCTCGCTTTCTCTGCCCCCTTTAGGAGGACGAGGATGTCGATGTGGTGCTGGGTTTCTTTTGATTCACTAAGTCCATGTAGAGTTCTGAACGCAGAAATCGAGGGTACGAGTCTTTCTCCATCAGGCCATATATCCTCCTCTGGGCCAGGTCGAAGCAAGAACGATCAATGTTTTGCAAGTTTTCTTTAGTATGTTCCCTGGTGTAGGAATCCAGATTCACCTGGAGGACAAACAAAAAGCCATTACTTCCAAGTCAACAGGCTTTTTTAATTCATGCTACAACTAGGTTACCAACAGTATAGGTAGAAAACATGTATGCGGATTTCCCCCAGTCCATTTATGGACTGTCTATTGAACTCATTCTCCAGGAGGGCCAACGTCCAGCAGAGTTCTGCTGTATCCCTAATTAAACACATCTGAACCCATTAATCAAGGACTTCAGGATCATTAGAAACTTCTAGGCAGTTGTGTTGGAGCTAAACTGGCATCTGGACTGGAAAATGGCCCTCAAATGTATATTGCACAGAAATGGTAAATAGCTACTTCCAATGCCATATGAATGACTTTATGCATCATCCAAGTCTTTTGAATGTATTCCACATGTGGAAAAAAGCCGTGGTTTACTCAGTGCTAACTGGAAAGTCACTTTGTTTCCATGACAGTTTCTTTAAAACCATTCATAAATATTGGCACACTAAAGCTATTTAACTTTTAAAAAGGAGTGAAAAAAACCATCCCATATCATTTAGTATATTGTTAATTATGGTTGCCTAAAGTTTGATCATTGTAATAACTCAACGCTTAGTGTTTATTGAAAAGACATTGTCCTGAAACTAAGACCAGTTAAGAATAATATATATTTTATATAATATATTGTTTCTAAAATACACATGAAACAAACTGTGATTGGTCTTTTAACATGCTGTTAAGATAATCTCTTTATAGTAGCCGGAGAAAGCTGAGATCTGGACTGGATACTGAAAGTCAAAAATCTGGCACAAAGCTCAGTCTTCTTTAGCTTTACAGCCTGAAAACTTGCTACGAGGTCCTGCTGCTCATCTGATTTTGAATTTCCAAACTGCTTTCCAAGTTTGCAGAATGAAAACATGCACTCATGCTATCTGCTCTGCGTTGTGGGGCCAAGAGGGAGGCCATTAGTCAGGCATGACATCATATCCTCCATGGCTGCTTCTTTGACCAATTTTTAGGCTCATGACACAAATCAGATTATTTTAAGAACATTTCCAGCCCTGTTTTTTTTATGCTGCTAAATACAGAATGGTGGCATTGTTTATCTGCAGTGAGCGGTTCTCAACCATTCCCAATTAATATCTGGGCTGACTTTTAGTGTCAAACATTTACTTGTGTGTAAAATTTTAACTAAATATGAGACTTTATCCTCACCTCCTTACAAGACTGGATGGCAATGAATTCCGCAAAGATTTTTTTAGCTTTTGATGCCATCTTGGACTGTGATTTAATCTTCTTGTAATCCTCGCAGGCCAGCCAGAAATCCAGATTCTCTTCACTAAACTCTGTGCGCAAGAAAGCTCTAAACGCTGCCAGTCCATCTGATGAGGGAGAGGGAAACATAAAGAGGCAGAAAAGGGGAGATGTTATTGGATGGATAAACAGAGAACCATGGCAACGGCAGCCTTCACTGAAGAGGCAGCACCGAGTGCCAAATCCTGAGTCACTACTTAACGCATAAACATGAGAACACGACTCCAACCAACGATTAATTACTTTTGTTCTCCTCCGAGACTCCTGCTGCCATGTCCTGGGCACCACAAAACATTTTCATAATTATTTTATTATTATTTTTCAGCATTTCTTATTTGAATTAAGTTCTTGACTCACTTTCAGGAACTCAACTTGAAATTCAAACCCATTATTTGTACTGAAGGTTGCTGTAGCTGCCAAACACAAAAAGGTACGCACTGCAGCGAAATTATAATATTTGCACTGATTTTATGTAACCAGCATTATTATCCAGCTTATGATTATATTACAGCACATGCATCACAGTGACTTCCTTATACAGTAGCATTACACACATTTTTGAAGATTTCCTTTCAGCTCTAAAGGCGCCCAGTATTAAAATAGAAGGAAGTGTGGCCCCGTCCCAAAGCACGCAATCACCTTTCCGTTCGCATAAGAGCCTGCTGATAACAGCATATGGATGCTCTCAGGTTTTTAACTAAGGGAAACAATCGCTGCGGAAAAAGACATCTCCTGCCTCAAATCTCAGGATCTAGTTGCATCACAAGCACTTTTAACTTAACAAAACGAGTGAATTTTAATTACAAAACCATGCCTTGGATAATGGGCTTTTGCCTGAATGCTTTTATCTGTGTTTTTTATCTTATTCCATACGGATGTAGGATTCAATTCATTTAGGATTACTATGAGAACCATTGCCCATGTTTAACAGACCGTTCATTCAGTGACTCAGAGCAGGAAGTCGAGAGAAAGCATGCATGCTTAACACGCTGCAACAATGCAGTCATCATCCCTGTGGATTCAAGCCAAGCCAATGGAATCAAATACATCCAATATAACAAGTTCATTACATACATGAGATAAGGAAATGGCATAAAGAGAATATGTCTTACATTTGTGGATGAGCAGCTTGTCCAAAGATTCTCCCCACTTCATTGCCTCTTCAGGAGTGGGCCTGCAAATAAAGGCAGAACGGTTTTTCAGCAAACCCATCTCTGTGAGGTTTCTCATTGTGTGACCCATTCGAAGCTCTGCCCTTCTGTTGCTTGAGTGTGTGTGTGTGAGGGTCTGTCAGAGTGTGTGAGTGTCTGCATAAGTCTCTCTTGGATGGCCTCTTTTATACTGCCCACTGTAGAGAGGAGGGGGTGGGATCAGGCTGCTCCAATAGGATTACGTGTCAGCCATAGGCTCCGCCCACAGCTTCGCTCAAAGACTCATTCTTGCCTTCATTGTCTGTTTAAACTCAGCACCTACAGTCTGCAGCTTTAACACTTACTGTGACACTGCCAAATAAGGAAACTGTATCTAACAGGGGAGTGTTATTTATCATAAAACCATCAATCAGATCATAGAGTGCACTTAAAGATGTGCGCTTTACAACTGTCATTTTTATTTTGACCAACTTTCAACTTCTGTGCACTGATTTGTAGATACATTTTATATTCTGCGGTTCATAGCTGAACACACTTAAAACACTAATTTTAACACTGCCATTTAAATGCACATATCTAATTATAATTTAACCCTTTGATGCATTAGTTACTCTACATTAGACAGATCTTTTATGGCCCTTTTAAAAAACATAGTATATAATTATTATATCAATGACAGTCAAATGTATATTAAGTTTTTGTAAATTTGTTGTGTGCTTTTGTCATTTTTATTTATTCATTTTATAGTCTATAGTTTATAGTTCTATTTATTATTATTATTATTTAATTTTTATTTCTTGGCAACAAACTGAAAAAGTTTAAATTTAATATTTTATTTTATTTCAGTTAGCGTTTTTTTTTTTTTTATTACTTTAAAAGAAACAAAATGTGTTTTTTGTTTTACTTTTAGATAACCCTGTGACAAAGTGGTGATTAACCATATGTCTGTGGAATATTAAATATGTATTACTACCATCTGTTTTACTTTTGAAGTACAGATGTGCAGTTCTCTTAAAATGAATCATTTATTTTGGAGAAGCACTAAATCAAATGTGTATAAATACACGCTAAACTATATTATTTACAATTACAAAAAAAAAAAAAACCCACTTCTAAAGGTATTCATCTAAAAGATATCTTTTTAGACCTTTCTCAGTGTGTCTGCCTCTTTCATCCCACACACATGAGCAGAGAGCCACCAGCTGGGTCATTACCCAGGAAGCAGGCGGACATCACAAATACACACACACAAATACGCTTACTTGACAGACTTCATGGATTTGTCGAGCTTGCCGACTGGGGTGCTTCCGGGAGACTCATTCCTCCTCCTCAGGAAAGCGAGTCGGTTCTTCATGTCTTTGGCCCTGCACAAAAATGCACAGAAGGGAAAGAGTTGAGTTCTGCAGGTCATAAACAAACCAACAAATCAATCGAAGGCATGGAAAACACAACCCCATAAATCCAAAACAAGATCGGCTAATTCAGTAACCCATAAAAAAGTTCTTCCGTCGTACATGTTTTCCTCAATCCTCAGTTATCAAAGTTGCGAGGACGCTTAAAGTTCCCAGATCCGTTTTTTGAGAAACTCTTTCTGCCTCTCGTCAGTCTCTCTTCCTTCTCGTCAGTCCTGTGTCTGAGCGAGAGGATGAGTGAAGGGAGGGTTGTGCCACTCTCCATACCATCACTCCGCTGTTCAGGTGCCACCGGGAGTCCCGGAGGCCCTAACCTAGGGCCAATGGGCCCGGGGGACCGCTGTGGAGTGCAGCTGCATCTCCAAATCTCCAAAAATCTGACTGTTCACCCCTGGATCCACGTCTCAGGAGATGTGCGCTGAGCTCAGGAACCTCCAGATGCCCGTCCTCCCTCTGCCTGACCTCACGTACCTCTTCCAGAGGAACATGCTTTGCACAATTTCCGCCCACTGATTTCCACTGTGGCTTTGCAGATCCTCTGCCCTCATCAGCTCCATTTGGCCTCTTGTAACGTAGGCACAGGCTGATGACAGTACCAAAAAAAGATGCTGAATCCCATTTTTGGCCCTCTCAAGGCCACCGTTCTCACTTAAAGCACACACTGAGTGTTCCTGTGGACCATGATTATACAATAGGCATGAGTTGGTGTTGTTAGATACAACATGAAGTTCATATAATTCAAATACCCAATAAATAATTATTCTGCTACACAGTACATCAGCGTAATTGTTCAGCTGTTTACAGTTGCTGAGCTACATAGGAACTTGATGCTCTGTATATTGGCTGTTGTATAACAACTTATCTAAATGGAATTTAGTGTCAGAACTATTCATTTTGTGATCTGACACTGTTCCTTGTTCTTTTTTTTTTCCTTCATACAGTTGTTTTTACAACTGTATATATATATATATATATATATATATATATATATTGTTCAAAGTAGTAGTTGATTTGTGTGTGTTTTAAATGCTTTTAAAGATGTTTCTGCTGCTTACCAATGCTGTCTTTAAATAGTAAAACGATGAAATATTTAAAAACAAAAATTGGAAAAAATTGTTTTCTATGTGAATGTATCGTAAAATGTAATTTATTCCTGTGGTTAAAGCAGAATTTTCAGCATCATTACTCTAGTCTTCATTGCCACATGATGATTTGCTGCTCAAGAAAGACTTAATCATTGATTGATTGTTTTTATTAGATTTTTTTTCTTAAATTGATTAAATTTTTTAGGATTCTTTGATGAACCTAAGGTATAACGATTATATTTGATAAAATAAAGTTACCATTTATTTGAAATCCAGTTATTTTCTAACAATGTAAATGACTTTGCTGTCACTTTTGATCAATTGTGATTCATTATGGCAATAATACAGTATTTATGGAAGTAATAGTTGGTTATACATTGATTTGAGTCAACAGCGTGAACACAGAAACATTCTTTGCAGGGCGACATTAGAAATAAGTCAAATTCTGTAATAACTGCTGGCAAATAATCTGACCCAAAAATGTTTCACTCCTCTGGCTATGATGACGGAATGCGTAAATGAGCCTCAACAGGAAAAAGGAAGTCTGCAACTATTTATGACATCTTATGCTGCCCTGTAGGCAGGAGCGCTAAAAATTCCCCCTCTTTAAAGAAGACTTGCTGGTGACCATGCTGGCCAAAATACAACACCAGGTTCTTCTCTTTCCAAGTAAAACTACAACACAAGTCCTGAGCGAAAAGATCGTACATCAGGGTTACAGAATTCAAGCAGTTACATCTAAAGTACCCCCAAGTTCCAAAGCTAAGGCCGTTGGTATCTAAGAATCCAATCAGCTCGGCAAGATGGGAAATGAGATGATGAAACGTTAGTCAGCCGTGGTGTGACTAACTGAGAGGAAGTTCCTCTCACCAGATGTTTGAGAAAGGCAACAAAGCTATGAAATGAAAAAAAGTATGCCACTTATTTATGAGTCTAAATGCTACACACCTATAACTTATAAATTCGAACATAAAACTTTATTTGATACATTATTTATTGCTGGTGTTAACCTTTAAGAATTATGTCAACAATTCTAAAATCTTACATTTGAACCTGTTTTATATTAAGATCTGTGACGTTTGACAAAGGCATTAACACACAAACATTTTTTATTTTGAATTCTCTGGTAGGACATAAGAATGTGAAAGCGCTCAGAATTGAAACCCTCCAGAGTCTGCTCAGATAACATCATAACTGCTGAAATCATCAGGCTTTTTGGGAGATAAATTGACTCACACACATGACTTAGATTTCAAACAGCTCTCAAAACACTGAAAATGCCAAATAATGCAGTATTTTGGAAGGATTCCGACTGATTGCAAATTTGTATGTCAAACTTTGCCCACTTGCGAAAGAGTGGAGGAATCAAATAAATCACAAGATATTTAATTCCAAAGCTCTCTTTTTATAAAAATAGAGTTTTTACAAGGAATAAATGAAAGTTGGCCAGTAGGAATGTGTCAGACAGATTTATTTTTAACTTCCAGTGGGAGATCTGGCTTAAAATGAGAAGGTCTGAGAAGGAGGGTGTTGGATCAGACGCACAAGAGAAAAGATTCTCATCAGTTTATGGGCTTTGGAAAATATTTAGAAGTGTAATGAAACATTTTATGATCCAGGTCGGGTTTCACTGTGATCTTGTTAGCTGTGTAGCTTTGACGAAAACAAATGAATGCAAACAATAGGAAAACTGGACTAAGAACAGTCGTTTGAGTCTATAACTTGTGCAGACAGTGACATAAGGCTGAGTTTGTCCTCGTTTAGAGCACAGAAATCACAGGTTTTGTAAAGCTCTCAGTGACATTAAATACAATGCTGCCACCTACTGGACATGATCATTATCAACACTATACTTAAAGTTCAGAAATAAACTTGCTAGCCTCTTGAGAATTCAGTGGAAATTCAAAGGATTCGCAAAACAACTAAAAAAATTAAGAATTAGAAATTTGACATTCCATTTAAACGTGTATATGAATTGTGTTAAAAAATATACACACTCACACACACATAGACTAAATCCAGAAGAGCTGTCTCAATGTCTCCAAGACTCATCAAGAAAGCTTCCAGCAGAGCTAAAGTACTGTTAAAAGTTTTAGGCACTTGTGTAACATGACAATGCTTTCAAAAATATTTGTTTTTTAATTCAATTAACATCTGTTATCCAAATAATATCAATGTTTGGTGTGACCACCCTTAAAAGCTTAAAACAGCTTTTGTCCTTGTAAAATAAAAGTGCTTAAAAAGGTTATTCACAGCAATGTCATAGAAGAACCATTTTTGTTTCCACAACGAACCCTTCAGTCAGATTATTTAAAGAACCATCTCTTTCTTAGCTTTTTATTATCTGAAGAACCATCTTTTGTCACAAACAACCTTTTGTGAAACAGAAAGGTTCTTCAGATGTCAAAGGCTCTTTATGGAACCATTTAGACAAAAAAAGGTTCTTCTGGCATAATGAAGCACCTTTATTTTTAAGAGTGTGCACATAGCTTTACAGATAGGTCTCTAAAAGCATCTTGGTTGCCACAGTTCTTCTAGATTTATTCTGTCTCAGTTTTTTTTCTGTTTCTTCGTGTCAGTAGATGGACCAGATGATGGTAAAATCATCTCAGCGTGGAGCACTGACTGTTGTCAGGAACTTTTTGGATACAAAAACCTACAAAAACCTAATTATTACAATAGAAAAGGGAATGTTTGGAAGCATATACTGACATTTATGTATTTGAGATCAAATAAACAAATTAGGTGCTTCACAGAGATATTTTTTAAAGTTGGTTATTAATATCTTTTTCTTTCATGAGCCAGCAGAAAATATTTATTTCCTATAGCAAATACTGGGAACAATGTGTCCTACAAGATAAAGTATGACCCACACAAAGTTCTGATCTCATTAATTGAGTCAGTCACAGTAAATTTAAAAGTTGGCAACTTCTCTAAAATACTTGGAAACAACCATCAACACATCATGTGTTTATCATGATAGAGATAAGAAACCATATTTAACTTGTCACGTGCATAATAATAAACCAACTTTTAGATAAATAAAGTGTGCTAAAGGTGTAGAAAATAGTGTCAAAGAGATAACCAGATCATATTTAGTGTCTTTCTTTTAACCACTAACAATCCACATTCAGTGAGCATTCCTCTGTGTATGTGTGTGCACGTGGCCAAGGAAACACCATCTTGCCATTCAGTGCCACAGTGTTGAGATTCCACACTGCTTTGCAAGACCGTTAGTAATGGCCATGTGGCATCAGTCCGCCTGCCCTTCTGCACGAGAAAAATGCCACTCCAGTGAAAATGTGTTACAGAGCATTAGTTCAGCTATAAAAAGAGGAGGAAAGAGAACTGAAAAATCACTCAAACACATTCTTGACCTTCTGGCTAAGATTAAGCATAGTAACAGTGCTGTTACAGTACTTCCAAAAAATGTAGTGTGAGTAAAGAGAGCGGGTTTAGATGAGCTTCACCAGAGGAAAATAAGACGCACTGCATGCTAGGTTTATTGCTCTTTCATAGCCCAGGAGACTAAATAGCGATCTCAGCTATGTTTCATTTAAAGGAACAGTTCACCACGAAATGAACTATTGAATCCAAAATTCATAATAACAATAGAAAAAGTCCATCCCCTATTGTCATCTCGCATCAAAAATGCACCAGCATATTTGTTTAGAGCTGTTTTGGACTGCTTGATCTATGCAAACTTCTCACCAGATGACTAATTCACTGGAGAAAGCAATATAATGGATAAAGGACTTGGTTTAGGAATAAAAATTCCTAGCTTCTGTTAAAACACAGTTTTTGGCTTCACAAGATTTTAATTAATGTACTGGTCTTGATAAATGGATTATTGATGTTTTTATCAGCTGTTTGGGCTTTCATTCTGACAACACCCATTTACTGCCATTTACTTTGGTTTTATCAGTTTTATGATGAAATTGAACCCACTGCCACTGCTAGTGCCATGTTCTACTGTTTGAGTTACAAAAAAGGCACAGCTTGATGACAGAGTAAATGTACATAACTATTAAATTAATGTCAAAAGCATAACTCCGACTTGAAAAAAAAAATAGGTGCAGACACCAAAGTAATGAATCTTCTATTAGCATGATTTAAAATCATTAAAATCATATTTTAAACTGTTAAGCTCTTTAATGAAGACTTTTATGGCATAGCGCATGATCGGTCCAGTTGTGTCTGAAGCTGTATCAGTGGGTCACATGTAGTGGGGAAAGACATTAAATGTGACTGCATTGTTTGAGCGAGGCAGCAGTCAAATGTCTATCATGCTTGAGAGAATGTGACCCCTCATTTAGTGAAAAAACACTGGGCTAATTATCAAGCAGAAGCAGCTGCTCCCGCGCCTCCTCACGGTACAGGCCTGTAATCTCTTGGCAGGAAGGACACGCCCTCACTGGAATTTATCAAATTAGGATGCTCTGATCCAGCTCCTCTGAGTCTGTTGACAGTCATTTCCCCACGGCCAGCCCTGCAGGGTAAGCCAGAGATAGAGGAGGAGAGAAGATGGTTGCAAGCCACAATTATCTCCAGGCTTTGCCAATTCCCTCTCTGCCCGGTTCATATTACTGCCCATAATAGAGCTCAGCGCTATTCCAGGCCGTGAAACCAGGACACTTGCTGTGGGAAAGACATTAAGAACGTGACAACTATTGTGATGACTTGTGGTAGGACTTCACTTTAAAACAAATGCGATGTGGGTTCATGTCCCGATAGGAGTCCTGTTTCTGAAACGCTGGATTTCTGCACCAAAACACTGATTTAGCTACAAATTATGTCATATTTGTTCAGCTTATGTGCTTTTGTGTGCGTGCATTCTGTGCATAATACATAAACTCTTGTTATGACTCATCATCACATTAAAGTCCTTTTCTTCAATTAACCTTCGCTTCAGTGCCTTAATGGAGATTTCCTTGATTTTTCCAACTAAAAGCTGAGAAACTTTAGAGTAGATACATGTTTTTTTTTTTGTTTTTTTTGGCATTAATGACAGAAATGTTGTCTAAAAGTCAATTTATTATTATTATTACTTTTTTGTAATTATTTAATTTTATTTTAATTTGTTAAGTTCAAGGAGGTTTTAAAATGTATTTATTCATTTGTTCTTAATATAATATATATAATATAAT
>JAUCMR010021147.1:0-13930 GCA_032357425.1 Enteromius argenteus | reverse complement strand
GTCACTAACAATGGCCCTATGTTGTTGAACTAACGTGGTTCAAACGACGGAGATGCGACCGTGTTCGGGAAACAGTCGTGTGTAGCTACTATGGTGGTTTATCAGCGAGTTACATCGTTGTGTGGGAAACGCACCCCAGGTCTGCACTTTTGCCTTCCAATAAAGTGATTTTAAATGGGCCAAGATAGTTTGCCTCCAGTCTGCTACCCTTTCGTTGCTGACTCCTTATGTTTTGCCTCTGCACTTGGTCGGCAATGTGCCCTCCAAACTCTTCTGAAAAAGTGTAGGACAATACTGTTAAAAAAGTGCTACTTACTTGTCATTAATGATAATTATTGGAATAATGTGACAATCTGCAGTTACTCGATAGTGTTCAGGTATTTCAGATGGGTAACGAGCCTCTCTTCCAAACATTAAAAAGTACTTTGTTGTCATCTGCCGTTTAGTTCAAAGCCCAAACATAACAGCATCCAGGTGCTTGTCCTAGTCACTGGGCTTGTCTTTGACAAGCTTGCAAAGGAATTACTTACAGTTTCAAAGTAATTAAAGGAAAAGTTCACCCAAAAATTCACCCATATTTTACTCAACCCCGAAGCCATTCTAGGTGTGTATGACTTTCTTCTTTCAGACAAAAACAGTTTTTTAAAAATACTGTTTATACCTCTGTATTGTTGCGTTTATTCTTTCCACAAGCCCGTTGGTCTGTGGATGGTACGGTGCGCACAATGACCTTTTATATAAGGACTTTGCAGATATAACTGTTCAGTTGAATTTTTTATGAGAAAACAGTTTATTAAAATTCTCAGGGAAAATATGAAAGGTGTGTATATTAAAATAAGTTGTCAAAAGATTTAATTATGTATTATTAATTTTTTATGTGTCAATATGTATGATTTACTGAGTTTACAAACT
Organism: Enteromius argenteus; assembly: GCA_032357425.1. Taxonomy (NCBI): domain Eukaryota; kingdom Metazoa; phylum Chordata; class Actinopteri; order Cypriniformes; family Cyprinidae; genus Enteromius; species Enteromius argenteus. The sequence goes on along the minus strand of JAUCMR010021147.1, from coordinate 13,018 downwards.
CTTTTCCGTGGTCTGTGAGGACTAAAGTGAGGAGCCTCAAACTGATGAACACATTTTAAAAGGCAATCTGCAACCTCCCTGGCCACTTGGTCATGATCAATGATAACACAAATGTATTGTATCAGATCCATCCCCACAAGCTCAAAAGACTGTGTAACCTAGAGTTAATTAAATTTAAACAAAATAATTTACTGGAATTTTAAGAAGTATAAATAAACACTTTGGGAATGATCTATCTCTTCTTAGTTAAATCTGTAACTTATTATTTCAAATTAAATTCTAATTAAATGGAAAGACATACCACAACTGGAGTGATTTCATTTTGCTCCTTTACTGATGATCTGCTGATCTGACATGGTCCACACTGTGCCACCTGTGATCAAAACAGCATACTGTTGGAATTATTGGCATTTTATCATACTCCATAAGTAGTAATTATGTACATGTAATTACCCAGTTATCAATGTCCTTTAACATGCCAGGCCAGTAAAGTCTAATAAATATAGCATTTCTGTCCTGTGTAAGCTCTGATGCTGCTTGCATGAAACTTTTCAAAAATTAGGTTTGTCTGTTCTGCCCCACACAAAACTTTTACTTTAGTCTGTTGCTTAGAGCCTTTGTGGCGAAGGTAATTCAATTCACCATCTAAAAAAAGAATAAACCCACAAAGTGACAAATATAATAAAAATAGACAAAGTATACCTCTACCTGAGCCTACTTCTGTAACCGTGTGATTATGTAGCAGTCTCTCTCTGCAGATGATGAAGTTGAGGGATGTGGTGATATGAACAATCATGTTTAAAGCTACAGTGTTTTCCTTTATATAAGTGAAATTATGTTTATGAAGGCTGCAAGTTGTGAGAAATGCTAACCAAAATGACATTAAAAATAAGAACATCTATCATAGGTAGGCTTATGAGATGGGTGTACATAGGAGGTGAGAAAAAAGAATATGTAAAAGAAAAAGTAAATGTCTTAAGTTTGCAAGAGTGGCTACATCCAGGGTCAACAAAAGAATAGAGAAAAAAAAGAAATGTGTGAAAACCACAAAACAAGAAGGAACCTCAAAAAGAAGATTGCAAGAAGTGCAACATCAACACAACTGATGCCACTGGACTGAGCTCAAGAGACTTCCTGCAAAAGCAAGACCAGACAATTCATTTATTTAGCTTGTTGCTTAACTAACTTTTAATATTTTATAAGTCAATTAATATTGATGATATTGATCAGGACCTGTATTCACAAAACATTTTATCTTACAACTAAGAGTTCTCTTAAATAGCAGTAAAAGTTTTTAGCTAAGAATTTTCTTTTAAAACCTATTCACAAAGCTGCTGAGACAAACTTTCACTAAGGAATAGAGAGAAGTCTTAAGCTAAGAGTAAGGGTGGGGTTGACCTTATTGCTATGGATGATGTCAGCATGCTTACTAACTATGCACACAGTGATTGGCTGATAGGAGAGGGGAGTAGTTTTTTTAGTTAGTTATTACATTCAAATAAAGATTTTAAAATGCAGTGTCACTAACAATATAATAAAGTAAACAAGGTAATTGTCAGCCTGTATACTTCTCATAAAAAATAAATAAAAAATAGTGAATATGCATAGAAAAAGCCTTTTAATTAACAGAGTAGAATAATCATGTCTGATAGTAAGACATGCAAACGTAAAAGAAAAGCAAACTGAATGCAAGAACAGCTATTACTTCTTGCCCAACTGATTACTGGAAATGATATAATCAAGGGAAATTTGGAGTTGGGTTGGGATAACCTCCAAACCCTAAAGGTAATATCTTTTTAAAAGCTCATTATCGTTAAATGTTTCTAAAATACATTTTGAGGTAAATTGCCACAACAGCCATTTAAGGATAGTCGTGAGTTGGTCTTCATGACTTAGGAGTCCTCTTCACTTCTCCTAATGTTTCACAGATTAAGCGATAAAAAGCTCTGTGAAATATTCTTAGGGCAAAAATGTAGGAGTCCTTAATATAGACTGACACACCCACTATTTTTAAGATTTTCTCCTAAATTGGCAAGTTAGGTGCTAATTGTAGCCTTAAGATGTTTTGTGAATACAGTCCCTAGTCCCTCTTCAAAAGACTGTGTCACAGCTAGCAACGGTGTCAGCCACGCCTCCTCACTAAGATAAAAGTTTTTGTCTTTTCCTCGCTGAGTTGCTCTCAGATTGGTCCTGAATCACTTTTTAAGCTCCTAACTAGAAATTTTTAAGCTAAATTAGGAGCTGTCTGAGAGGATACTTAGAATCTTTAAGAATATGGGCCCTGATGTTTTCAAAGTGTTGCTTTAGTTTTTGTGTATTTTCTGCAAATGTGCCAGACTTCAATTTTATTAGTTGCTAAAGTTAGATTAACAAAAAAACACTGATTATAACAGCACATTAAAATAATACAGTAACAAATACTAGGCGATATATAACATTAAGCAAAATAAACTGGTAGAGCTAAAATAACTGAAATTGGCTTTCAAATTTAAGTTAAAAATGGCTCTTACTTTTGCTCTTTGGCTCTTACTTTAAAAATACGGTGTAGCACATCGCTGGAATACTTTCACTGTTTTCAAAATCAAATAATTTCAGAGTTACTTTCACTATTGGGCACTGCATTACTGCCTTGCACAGATCTTGTGGGTTTTTTTTTTTTAAAGCTGAAATAGCACAAGCAGATGGTTTCTACACAACTATCCACCAGTTTTGAGGCTCATAGCAGGTCTGTTTAGAAGTTATCATTAAAAATCAATATTTCCAGTTTGTTGTTGTCAGGATTGTGGACTGTCTGTGTGTTTTTGGCGAGGTTTGTGTTCCTGTTTTGCCTTTGGTCTTGTTCCTGTCCTTGTTTAGATTAGTATATAATGTGTAGTCCTTTCTATGTTTCCTTGCCGCTTCTTGAATGTCATACTTGTGCGTCTACATATGTTTCTTGCCTATTGAGCCATTATAGTTATTTGAAGCTGACCTCTGCTCTCCTTTTTCATATAACGAGACATTTGTGGGATGGACTCTGCTTTTCTATTAAATTTAGAATGGTATTTAAAATTAAAAATTTATTATAGTTATCATCCTTGGTAAGAACAGGCCTATACACTATGTGGGGTCGCCATGATTTTGCCAAGTAAGACATGATCCAGGATCAACACTACTGTCCAAAAATATAGACTTATCCCAATCCCTATCCCTACCCCTAAACCTAACCCTACCCAAAATCTATGCCTAAAATTAGTGGGAAATGATAGCTGATTAACCTAAGCCTGATCATAAGCCTAAAACAGATATTTCCCTAAAAAACATCCCTCAGATCTGATTGGTTCATTGGGATATTGTTCCAGGATCAACAAGAATGTTGATCCAGGAACATCTTGTTCTTGGTAAAATCACGCTCACCACACTAGGTGTCAGTACACTCCTCCAGGTACCTGAAGCAGGCCATTTTCATGTGGTACATATGACACTTAAGATTCGTTCTCTCTTTATTCAAACCAAAGTCACTTTAAGGCAAGTCCTTTCAGGCCAACTTGTGAAATGCTTCTCAGTCAACTATTTCAGTCATGCAAGTTCAGCTCCTTTTTCTTTGAACTGGGAAACATCAAATTCTCAGAAGCCAAGCTTTCGATAAAAACTGTCTGGTAATTTTCTCATATAGCATTAATAAAATATAGAGAGATTTTTCAGACAAGACCAACCCATGTGCAGTCCTGCAGTCCCCATCTGAAATTGCATACCAAGTACTACATTTGAATTTTGCGACCACTGAAATAGTTTGTTTAATGGTAATACAGTATGAATGCAATTCAGACGTACTACATTTGCATTGTTTTTGCTCTCATGTGGCCTATCAGCATCAGTTGTGGCACTGCCATTCACAAATCCTCTCCCATGAGATAGTAAATTGTCCATCAAATGTGCCCTTCAGAAGTAGTTCTTCAGAAATAACCTTAGAGATTTCAACAGTAATACTACTGTAATAAAAAATGTGCAAAACTAAAATGTTTTCCTGTAATATTAATCATAATGATAAAATACAAAGACCTTGCATAAAAACCCTTACGAAAATTAACCATGGGTGCACTACAAATAAAACCAATAAACATGTTTATTGTAATTATACCATGGTAACCACAAAGTAAGTTTTGCTACACTAACTGTAACAAACTATTTATATGTTGAACATGATGAACAGAATTTATAAGGTTTACTGACAACATATTATAACATGGACTGCTACAATTTATTAGACCTTAGACACAAATTTCACAATTAGATTACATCAATTCTTGCCACTTTCACCTCTGGCTTGCTTTTTTTGGGGACACTTAATTTCTAGTAATTATTGTCAATTTGATTGCACATATGCTATTTAAACTAAACTGAGCTAGACAATGACGTCTCTGAATTCAATAATGAAATTTCACCGTCTCTGTTAGCTATAGATCTGATATAGTCCGGCTATGTGTAACCCACTTCTAGCCCAGATAATCTTGAATTTGGTTACATGTCATTTTTTTAGAAAAATAATAAATGAGATGTATATAATTCCAAAACAACATTTTCTCAGTAAAGTGCTCATCTTTGACAAAGTCCATTTATTGTATTGTATAATATCAATAATAATAATAAAATTATTAATTTATGACTGAGCAATGGCTTGTTACATGCAGCTAACTGAATAGAATATCTTTGTCATTGTTCAAGTAGAATAAGATTTATTTTGAAACTTATTATTATAAGATTATAATCTTAAAATTATAAGAAGTGTGCAGCAGTATTAAAGTAGCGCAAATTGCTCAGATGTGCAATGCAGCATTAAAACTTAAACAGCACAAACAGAAAACATACTGTAATAAGTATGGTAGGGCTGAATTTATTATTGCATGAACATTTGATGTTAATCTGTGTACTGGGCTCTTTTTTAGTTCCAGCAGCTATCACTGTATTGTTCTGAAGTCTGTTGTATCAGACTATTATAGAGACAGAGACAGATTGTGGGGGGCATTAATAGAGAAATATTGCTGGAATAAAGAGTTTTAAAGGGTTAGTGATAAACTTGTACACTGACACATATAATACTGCCCGGCTGACATTAGCATGTGTTATTCAGGTTTGCAGAATTGAAGGAAGGAACCTCAAAGACAGTGTCAGAAGGATGCTGAACAGGTAAAGCCTTTAAAACATGCCTTAACAATCAAACATTGTGCTGTCAATACTCAGTAAGTTACAATGCAAATCTGAAATGTAAAAAAGAATCCTTTACTGTTTTGAAATGTCAAACTTTGTTAACCACCTCAATCTGTATTATATTTTAGGGTTTTAAAAATTCCCTCATGTCCGAATTCAAGATGAAGGGGTGGTCTTTTTGGGAAATTATTCTGTATAAATCGAACTGAACTAAAATACTGTATAAATATTTAATTGATTAAAGGTTACGCTTAATATGTTTGGTCACAACTGCCAAGGAGTATGAAAACATATTAATGCTCCCTTTTTATCACTCCCCAGAATAACTTAGTGTTAGGCTAAGTGTTGTTATTAACGCACAATCAATGCACATTATGAGTTAATAATTACTAGTCATTGCTGCAAATATTCTGAAACTGCTGTCTATCCTACTTAAACTCATTCAAACAGACTGATTGACAGTGGGCAATTGTTTGGAACTATTGAGATTTTTATGAACCACATCACCACGTGGCGATGAGATGAAAGCATGTCACAACTTTTGTTTCTTTCCAATGTAAGAATAAACACTAGATTGACCGATATTGAGTTTTACCGATACCGATAGCTAGGTTGGACCACACTTGCCGATAACCGATTAATTAACCGATAGTTTTTAAAATGGATACTGGATAAAATAATAAATAAATAAATAACACTCTATGTAAAATAGTACTGAACTTTACAAAAAAAACAACAACAAAAAAGGAGGTGGAACCATCCTGATCATGTGAACACACTATGTTTTCTTTATCCTGTGTTCTTTATTCTGTGTTGTGTATACATAACTATAATCAAATGAAGGCATAAAACACCTTTAAATGACTGAAAATCAAACTTTATTTTAGCAAACAAAAGGGATTTACTATTAAAATTAAAATAAGGAAGAAATGCTAGTTAATCATTACTTTAAAAAAATAAGGTTTTTGTATTGTTAAATAGTAATTACTAAATACAAACATACTGCTGTTCTTTCTCCAATGCCGCATCTAGTCAGCAAATGAATAACTTTATATTGACATGAAAACATGTACTGGAGGGTACTGTATACATACCTTTTCGTGTGTGTTTTAAATGTGCATCTGAAATGTCAGAGCTGTCCGCACTGTGCTTTCTCAAGGCAGCGTGCGCTCTCTGTGCAGCAAGTGCAGTCTCACATTTCAAAATAAATGCATGTGTTTTCAGTCATTTTCGCCTCTAGAGGCCGCTCTCGCCATAGATATGTTGGCTCTCGCACTGTATAATGATAACGGACCCTTCACAGACTTTTGCCGATAACCGATAGTTCCGGGAAGCAACTATCGGTGCCGATTAATCGGCAAACCGATACATTGGTCGACCTCTAAACAACACATTGCAAAACAACATACTGTAAAGACGTTAAAATAAAGAACAGGGAAGTTTGAGTTCATCATTTTTTTGTTCTCTGTATTTTACTATGAAATTGTCTGTTTTTGTGTTGCATATTATTCCAATCCCCATTATGTTTAATTGTAAAGTAAATAACTAGACATAAAGTACATTTTAAGGTTTTTGTTTGTTTTTATTTTTTGACCTCATGCAACCTTGTTTCTAGGAAGTCAGAAGTGAGAGCAAAAATTTGGTTTTGGTGTAGATGTGGGAGGTATCAACAATGCCCCCTTTTTCAAATACTCACACAGTAGCTTGTTTCTAATGGAAGAAGATTCAACAATTTCCAGACAACAGAATTTTTTATGATGGATGGATCAGGCTTCAATTCAACGTCTAACAGCACTGCTGTGGGTTCAGGGAAGATTGCTCCTGCTGTAGTTCTAGGTTTGTGTTGTTTGGTTGGTTTGCCAAGCAATATTGTGGTAATCATCAGCATAGCTCGTGAGTGGAACAGAAATCTGAGCTTTTGTTTAAAACTAATGCTAAACCTAACAGTTTCTGATGCTTTGACACTTTGCTTAGCTCTCCTTGTTATGTATGAAACAGGGTTTGGATGGAAATTCGGACTTTGGTCTTGTAGATTGCTGTTTTTTTTTAGTTACTGGAGTCTGTATGTTGCTGTTCTGACGGTCACATCCATGAGCGTGCACCGCTATCGCAATGTAATCAAGTCAAGAGTCACTAACAGGATGATACTGCAGAGACTGGAAAGACGGCACAGGAACCTTCAGCTGATTGGCATCTGGATTCTAGCCTTTGCTTTTGCCCTGCCAGTATTTTTTACTCAAGGACTCAAAGACAAAAATGGATCACTAAGATGTCAGAGGATAACGGAGTCACAGTCTGTAAAAGTGACTGTTTTGCTTTTTGAGATCCTGTTGGGGTTTGTCATCCCATTTTCAACAATGCTGACATGTTATCTATGGTTGGACAAAGGATTGAAACAAAAAGTCAGGAGCTTCAATCTAACTACAGCTCCACAGGACCAGGAACCCAGAAAGCAGGGGACAAATGTTTACAAGACTTACAAGAAGAGGCTTGTGATCAGCATCGTTGTGGCTTTTTTTCTGTTTTGGACTCCTGTGCACATTATTAATGTGATTGATATAGTCACTACTCTGACTAAAATATCTCATCCAGATGTTCATTCTCAACTGAAGTCCTTCCGCCGAGTATATGGTGATACAAGCAAGACTCTGGCTTTGCTGAACTGCTGTCTGAATCCTTTTCTTTATTTTTTCTTTTCAAGAAATGTCATAAAGCGTACTAAGTAGAACCCACAATTGTTTATTTCCCAATTACAAAATCAAATAATTATGTTTAGGTTTTTAAACTGCTCATTTCAGTCTGTGTAAAAATTATCTCTCTGTTTTAAAAAGCTGCATTAATGCAATTATAAAATCTGAGATCCACCAAAGGATCATCTATGCTATTGAATAAATGCTTAATATAATCATTAACACACTGAGGATTAATGTCTTGTTTACAATTATCTAAACAATGTTTCATTTCTCTAATTTGTGCATGTTTTCCATGTTACTGTAATTGCCTTTTTTGGTATGAATACTGCTTTTTTAATCTTTAGAAAGATTCAGATAATTTTCAGTCATTTATAAAAACATCCCTGTAATTAATTTCATTGCTGCATTGCATAATACTGCCAGGCAGAGATGTTTTGTAGGTTTTAGGTTGTAGGTTTTATGGTTTGGAACCATAAGCGCAATTATTAGATCATTTGCTCATCATTGGATTCTCTGCAGGCAATGGATGCAATCAGAGTGACTGTTTACACAGCTGATAAAATGAATTACAATGAATCAAAAGTAATCAACATGAAATACATGTATTTGTCATAAATCCATAAAGACAATTTTAGTCCTCTATCCATAATATTGCTTTCTTTGGTGAAAAGGTCATCTGAATCAGGAAAGACATATGCACAGATCAAGCACTGTTTAAAGCGAAAAGTCCCAAACAGATATTTTTTTTACATATAAACTCTTTGACGAGACTGGAGGGGATGGACTTTTTAGTGGAAAAAATGGATTATGGCCTTGGGCAGAAGCAGCAGATTAGAGTTATATACTTAAATTAAAAACACAGCTTTTCACTTCACAAGACGTTAATCGATAGACTGGAGTCATGTGGATTTATTCTGACAGTACCCATTCACTGCAGAGAATTCATTTGTGAGCAAGTAAAGTAAAGCTCATTTTTTTCGGTGAACAATTCCTTTGTCACTATTTTTTTGTGTCGTCCTTTGTTCTGTCATTATTTTTTGTGTGTTTTCTACGTGTCTTTTTCTTTTCCACTTGTTAAATTACTATTTTCTTTTTAAAACAATCTATGTATTTGCAGGTTAAAAGCACTGGTCACACTTAAATATAACTCAGTACACTCAGAAATAAAGGTACAGGTGGGACGGTACCTTTTTAAAAGCTACACTTTTGTACCTATTAGGTTCAAATATGTACACTTTAAATACTAATATGTACCTTTTAGGCACCATAATGGACCCTTAAACGTACAAACATGTACCTTTTGAAAAGATTCCGCCCCAGTGACAGCTTTTACTTTATTTCAGAGAGTGTACAAAATAATTTGACAATATCTTCCTAAACAGATCATTGCTGGACGTAAATTTTAAATGAGATTTCATAACATTTTCATATTTGTTTGTTCACTAACTACTGACCTTTTATCATATAGTGATATACTGTGTCATAATGCTAATTATTTATTAATGAAAATGCTACTAAACCTGTGCTTGTGGCAATGAAATGTGTTCTTTGTTGTATTTCTAGCTATAGGTGTGCTTGCCATTTAGTATATGTTGTTCTATGGGATGGGCTTTGTTTTATAATATTCTAATATTTGTAATATTAGATATTCAAAATATTATGATGGAGAGCAATGTAGGTTTCAGTTCAACACTGATGTTAGTTCGGAGAAGATCTATCCTGCTACAGGCCTATGTGAGTTTGTCCTGTTTAGGTTGCGATATAACATTGCGATAATATTTAGCATTGCTTGTGAGTGGAAAAGAAATCTGAGCTTCACCTTAAATCTAACAATAAACATTGCAGTCTCTGATGCTTTGACCCTTTGCTTGTCTCCTTTAGTGCTGTATAAAATACTGTGTCGTAGAAATTCTCAGTGCTAATCTGACTTTACCACAGACAACTCAAACAACTACAGTTGTTACTAGTAGGCTATCTTGGGCTAATTCCCTAAATTCACAGAATACTTACAATATAATGCAATACTTCCCAGAAGTATGGTGACGGCGTCCTATCAAGAAGCTAATATCACTACCTCAATCACATGAGCACACAGGTCTTGTATATAGGCCTACCAGTGGTTTTAAAGTTTGAAAGTTAAGTTTGAAACTTTTTTTATTTATATATATATATATATATATCATATATATATATATATATATATGATACAGAAAGAAAGAAAGACAGACAGCTGTGCCACAGACCGCTTGTAAGTCCCACCGTAGAACTCAGGAAGCATGTTGTTATGAAATCAACTCACTGTCTGTAAAATTGCTTCTGAAATTAGTGAGGGTGCTTTGGACATGTATTTTGACAAACCATATTTTATGCAGTCCATAACTATATTTATCACTGTCAATCATTGCGATTTTGAAAGAATATGCAGATGTCACCCTTTGAAAAAATTGTTGCAAGTACGCATTGCAACTCATTTGCCCTCTGCTTTATAGAGATCAACAGATAGCCTGTCTGTGATTTGTTACAATGTTGAACGCTGAGAAAACAGTGCAAACACAAATACACATTCTGCCGTGAGGCAGTTGCCGCTTGCTTTCGTTTTGTTGGTTATTTTCATTCAGTTGCTTCTTTGTTTTGTTTTGAACATAATTGTTACATACGTAACAAATCATTCTGTCGACTAATTTTTTAAGTCCCAGGGTTTGAAAACCACTGATCTATTCACTCTCACCACCCTGCTCAGCTGTACGCTGTTACAGGAGGACGGCTCTATAGTCTTCCAACTATCACTGTCTTTGTGGTGGTCTTTTGAGCATAGAATCTTTAGTAGCCTACTCCTATTCCTCAGCTGCGCAGCATATAACAGACACCACCCAAGTTGCAGGAATGAAAGTTTATTCACTGCCAGGAGCCCCCTGGTCACAACAACCAAGAGAGACTCCCTGAACAGAAAGATACATGTGCATTTGTATCTTGTAGTTGAGTAAAAATCAATAAAAATCATGTCTTATTCACTGTAATTGGTTATACTGATCTGGTCATTGGTTTGTCATATGTACCGTTTTTAGCACTGTTTGGGTAAGTACAGATTATTCAATCATAAAGACACAGCCATTGATCTGAGCATCCTTAGTCTGCACTTTTCTAAACCTTCTAAGGTCATTATATAAAATATTTCCATCACATTCCCCCCTCTGATAATTTTTCTGATCGTGAGTTAAGAGAGATGATAGATTTAGTCAACGATGCCCATCATTGTCTTTTGATGCCTGCAAGGTCCTCGCACTGGTAAACCTGTAAAAATTTCATGAGGGATGAGGGATATCTTGGTGCCTTTCTGGCTCTCATGACCATCAAGGCTATTGGGAGGGTTTGAACCCATGCCATTTCGGTTTTGGCTATGATTTTTCATAATTTGCATTCATTCTGATAGTGCTTGGGACAAAAGCATCTTCACTAGTTCAGAGTATCTCAGTCTTTTGCAAACTAAGCTTGTGACTGAAAACTGCTGCCCAGTCTCGGTCTGTGGATTTTTATAAGAGATCGATGTCTTCCTGCTCTTGATAAATCATTCCCTTTCTGGATCCGGGAGTGCAGCAGTCACATTTCTGAGTTCCAATAAGTTCCAAGGTCGCTTCACTGAGATGGACACTCCTTCTTCAGGAAACTGGAGCATCAGGAAAATGAGAGCTTTTTGATTCCCCAGTCTGGACTTGGATCTTGTTGTTATTTTCCTTCTCAGGATGCCTGACTGTGATGCATTTTTTGTCCAAAAAGCAAGGATAAAGTGAACATGTGTTTGATTTTTTTCTTTTTATCACCAGTCTCTGTTTCACTGTCCTCAGGTTTAATTTTTTTTTCACCATCCTGGATCAGGGCAGAAGAGACTTTCACTTTCTCAGGTGTAGTTGTCTGGGCTATTTGATTGGTAAAAAGTCTAGGCAATGGCTTGTGCATCTTCATCTTCTTATTTTCTGTTTTGTGGTTTGCCCAGCATTAAGAGCTGCAGGCTCTGTTAGTAGATCTTTTCGTTGTTTCTGTTCTTCTTCATCTTTCTCTCCAGTTTGTTGAACAGCATCCAGTCTATCTGATTCTGCTTTTTTGAAGGCAACTGCTCCAACTGCTTTCTGCTTTCTGCATTGAAACACTCAGACAGGGCCGGATTTACCTCTTTTTGTGACATAGGCAAAAAAAAAAAATTGGGCCCCCTTCCATATTAATATAACAGGCCTAAAATTTCCCTCCAAGTAAACAAATAATCAGTGGAAACCATTGCAGTGTTTTCTATAGCATTAAGCCATTCAGTCAATAAAAATCTAATGTTTTTTTAAATATGTTTGAGAATGGAGAAAGATCGTTCCACTTATATATAAATAGCCTAGACTCCAGTGTTGTGGCCACATTACCACTTTAGGAGTGTATTATTTATCTAATAATTTTAACAGTAGTTCAGATTTTTAAGACATTTGACATGTTTCCATCCTGAAATCTTTTTGTGTTTTTTTTTTAGCTTTGTAGTAAGCCAAACCCCCGCATTGGCCCATGAATCATGTTTCTTTCCCACTGAAATATAGCTGGACAGGTGCCTAATGTAACAGATTTAGCTGGTGTTATTTTAACAGAATGCAGATAATTGCCTTCAACTTTAAAGGCATTATCAGATTTTGTCTTGGCCTGTCAGATATTATAATCATTTTGGCTGAGTGTTTTACAGCTTTATCCTATTCATGGTCTCTCACATTTGGTGATGGAGGCCAAGGGTTGTTAAAAAAAGGAAGAGTTGGTTGTTTTCTTACACTGACACAGAGTGTCCCTTTAATTCAGGAACTGAATCTGGTTTACCACGGTTCCCAGGAAAAAAAGAAAAGTGATAGATGCTTTTTTTTCCAAGTAATGTTAAAGCAAGTAAATTCTTCTTTGCAAGATGCAAAAAAGAAGGTTAGATGCATTTTTTTCTGAGTAATCAAGTTCCTTTGCTAGATGCAGTTTAGAGTACTGCGAAAACAAGCAAGTTCTTGTTTATTATTTAGCTAATATTAATACTTTTCAGTGGTTCAATGTACAGTATTTCTGTATTTTTGCAAGTTTGTTTAGGAATATTGTTTCTTCACAGAGAGTACTATTTTTTTTCTTGGTCACCA
>JAUCMR010021146.1:0-13935 GCA_032357425.1 Enteromius argenteus | reverse complement strand
AACCAGCGCTCTCTCCACCTTCAATACCACGACTGAGGTGAGACCCTTGAGCAAGGCACTGTTCCCCCAACTGCTCCCTGTGTTCACGGTGTGCGTGGTTGTTAACTTCTCACTGCTGTGTTTGTGCCCTTGGATGGGTTAAACGCAGAGCACAAATTCCTAGTATCACGTCCTTTCCTTTCCAGATTCGTAACAAGATAGTTGATTAGTTGCTCACTTAATTCTTATTAATTTTGTGGCTGTTGTATGAACTCAATATCTCAATATGGGAAATTGTGCTTATATTCTGGAAACACTGCTTAATATTATATATTATAAATATAACAAAATAACTCATACTAGGGCCGTTTTCATCATGTCTTCAATTTTGGGTGCATTACAGTAAAAATGATAAAGCACTGTGGTATTTATAGCATTTATTTCAATTATCTTGTAACTTCCTTCTGGGCTGCCCCGTCACAAAAAGGAAGGACTAAGAACATTGTTTCACACATATTCAGTATATTCTGTAGATTTTAATAGTATCAGCACAATACAGTTTTAAACAGAATTTTTAAAAAACCTAATGTACTTTCTATATACTAATAAAAAAGTGAATTATTATTTTGCTTGTAGATGTCTCCTTGTACAGAAAAAAACACATTTGAAACAATTTCAGTTTTTTATTGCACTCCTAAATTGTTCAACTTTTTCAACTGAATACTGTATGTACGATCAACAAATTTGTACTTGGACAACTCAAGTATTTACAGTGAAAGATTCAGTTTTTTCAGAGTTGTTCTAATGCCATGGTTTTAATGTACTTCCGAAAGAATTTTATTGATTGATGATTTAAAAAATCATTGTGCATAACCTAAGCCACTTCATATACTATAAGCTATTAAATTGTTTACATCATGACAATAATGACTGTCAATTTCACCACTAAGTACCCATTTAAACATATATTTACAGCATTATGCAAGTAACCAACTTCTTCTAGCAAGCTTGAAATGAGATGCTGCTGCCAGAATGAATCTGATCTGAGATTCTAAACAAACGAAGGCCAAGCATCATTAAAGATGATGAAGTCTTGAGAGTGACTGCAAAGAGTTTAAATAAATCAACATAAATTGCTTTTAAATGCTTAGTGCTTTGACCATATGACAACACTGAATTATGCACTAAATATACTGGAGCAGAGATGTATAAGAGTTCTTAAAATCAGTTTATATGCGGCTTTAATAAAAATGGCAAGCGTTTCGGTGAAAATATGAATTTCTTCTGTGTAATAAAGGTCAAGTTCTGGACAGTTTTTATTTTAACCTTCTTTCAACTGTTAAATTGTGCGCTTCTTGACATTTTGGATTACTGTGGTCTACAGACCTAGCCTTTTTGGACCTGAGGTGCAGTGAGTTTTTAGTGATTTTTCAGTTTAATTTAGTCCAGCATTCATTTAGTTGAAAATACTGTAAAAATAGGGATGAGATGTGTAAAAGTGGGACAGATTTTTGTGAATTCATAATGCATTAAGCACAGTTCAAAGCTTTTTACTCCCAGAGTTTTTGTGATTGATGTATGACTTGTGGGTTCTGGTTTTTACTTGAACTTTAAGATCAGGTGGGACAGACAAACACAGGCAAAACCGGGCCAGGGCTTTAAAATGTAAAGCAAGTACTGTATGTTCTAGAACAGTCGGATCCCAACTTTTTGGTCTTTATGTTTGCTTTACATCTTTTATCGTCTTTTATCGGTTGTTGTACCAACCATAACAAGCTTGATCAAAGTTTAGCAGGTGAATTAATCCAGCCAATCTATCATCTAGATCAGATTGGATCAATTAATGACAATAAATTGTACAACTATTCTATTCAGAGGCTTTATTTCAAGAAGAGCATGTATGTATTTTCAGTAAATTAATTTTGCATTTGACATTTCAATTAAATCTAGAAAAAAAGAAAAATATGAATAAAATGCATTAAAAATAATGATGATTAAAAATCGTTATTATTAAAAAACCCAACACTGTGAGTTCCAAATGTTTTTAGCTATTAATAATAAACTAGATTTTAGTTTGTTAATCAATCATCCCAAGATTTGTCCTTTTGTCAGGCCCTTTTGCACATTGGTGTAAATTCACGCAACTGCTGGCTAAACCGCTGGACGCAGTTTAGCACCACTCTACTTCAGTGCCTCATTACAGGTGACAGATTTTGCAGACACCACTCTGAGCACTCAGCGTTGCATTTTATTCATTTATACAGTTCTCCATCACTGGATAGTGTATTATTTAACACATCTGTCTAGCTGTGATACAAATTGCAAGAGTGGCAGCCTCTCAAGGCAGTGTTTGGTATCATTCTTGCAAATGCCTCTGTAGTCTTTATCAGCTACAGCTCTAAACAAAGTATGCCAAAAAATCTAATCCTTGTCAGTGATGCTTGTGTGAAACTCTCTCTCTCATCTAGTGGAGATTGTAGCAGCATGGGTCACAGATGCACAGGGACAGTGGTTATCCTGTTAAAATTAAGTATTTAAGATTTGTGACATATGTTTGTGTGTTTCTATGTGTAATGGAGCTGCTGATGTGTGTGTAGAGGTGTGACACATGCTAGGAATGCACACTCCTGTGGCTGTGTTGTGGGCCTGCAGGGACGTGCATGTGTGAAATGCCACTTTGAATCACTTTCTAATCTAATAACGCCAGCATGCTCAGTCAGTGGGACGGAAAAAGAGATGGAGAGAGGAAGACAAAGGAGATGTGTACTGCGTATAGGTCTGGTGTGTTCTCTCATACTCCTTTGGGTCTGTGTACTCTGTCTCTGAGGTTATGCTCATGGGTTTGCAAGTATATCCATCTAATGTTGTTTGCAAGGCTTTTTTTCCTGCATGTTTGTGCCAGTGTAAATGGATCAGGGCACAGAGCATCCTCACCTGTAGTCTATCATTTGGCTCAGCTGGCGGATTGCAAGTCTGTTCGGAGTTTTCGTTCTTTGATTTAGCACTTCGATTTCCAATTTAAAAATAAATCACTATTTGGTGGTCATTCTTCAACTTCAGTTTTTGTTTTTAAATGGATATTTAATGATTTTTTAAAATAAACTTAACAGATTTCAACTTTTTACAAATATTTTGATGTGAAAATTGCTAAGTTTTTAAAACTATGAAAATCCATCATGAAAATGTTTTTATTTATTTGTTTAAAATGAATTTTGTATCCTAGGGCTAGGTTAAAAATATTGATTTCATGTTTTTAATAAATCTGCATTTTAGTGAAACAGTATTGATTCTTAAATCCCACGATTGATGTTTTAGTATACGCTTTTCTCTGTTGATGCATGCATGAAACTTCAGATATGAAACAAAAACATAAAAGTTCAGATCTAAAACAAATGATCAAGTTTTACATTTTGTTTTTTTTTAAACAAAGTAATTACAGATAAAAACACATTGCTAAATTCATGCGCTATATTATATATTAAGTATATTTTGACCTGTTAGTGATATGTTGTTAAGTGTACATTTTTAATGACCATCATTACTTTTTTTATACATACATATAATTTACATTATATAATAAGTTTATATAAAAACTTTACATGCAATTTAAATTTGTATGTTTGTATGGTATTTATTGAAGAGTAAATCTAAAACAAATAGCAACTGAATTTAATTGTTTGGACTTAGTTTGGACTTATTTTAATTACTTTAGTATTTTAAATTTTAATATTACAATATTGTGTCAGTAGAGAGGGTTCTTTGTATAGTTTACAACTTAGATTGCCTTTCTAAGTTGACAAAAAATGCTTTTTTTATCTTGCATTTTTATTTTTCAATGAGTAAAACATATTGTCTTGTTTTTATAAAAAGAAGTCAAAATTAAGTGACTTTTTGCTTAGAACAGGCAAAATAATCTGATAGAGGGGTATTTTCAAACAGAAAAAAAAATTCTGAAAACAAGACAGTAAGTCTTGATTTTGGCTGGAAAGAAGTATTTTCTAGGCTAGAAAAGCATTTGAATAGTTATAAATGTAAATGTGCATTCATACCCAGCACTAGTATATCCAAAAACGTGTGTGTTTTAACAGTTTTTACTAAAATTTACAGTGTCTGTAGTTTAAAAAAACAACAACTGTTGATATTATAGTTGATATTTAAATCTGTTGCATCATCTCTTTTTCTTCAGCACCATATATCAGAATTTGGTTTCTCTTCTCTAGTTAGCACACATTTATTTTTCCAGCCATATAGCTGTACTATTGCTTGGGTTTCTGTTCTAAAGAGATTAAATATAAATGTGACGTTGCCTTTTACACGTAAGTTACATTCCATGGCTCTAAAATCTGTATTAATTCGCAATTGCCCACTTCTGATAAGGACCACATAATTTATGTCCATTGTCAAAAGAAATTTCTTCAAGTTCCTTATGTATGAGAAGCACAGAGTATAACTCAAGTGGATGAACCTCGTTCTGCTCATTGTGGAGATCAGCATGTGGTAAGTGTAGTGAAGTGTGAGGCAAAGAACAATAAATGGTTGTTGACAGAGTAGAGGTCGAACCGGGAGTAGACTTTATTCAATAGAGACTTGAGAACAGTGACACTGCAGGGAAATGCAGTGGAGTAAGTTGCAACTCACTAAACGCTTTTTGACAGCTCCTGCTTTCTGTTATTGCAGTCCTTACAGTTGAGAATTTGTGATGTTTCCTTTAAAATGTAAAAATAAAACAGTCACTCACACTTTTATATAGTCGTAGGTTTTCTTTGATGCTTGGTTTTATAATATGACTTTCACTGTCTTTGCCTGCAGAACATTCAGCCTTCTGGAAGTCAGATACATAAAGCATTTTGTTACTCCTTCTACCCAAATAGAATTCCCCCCAGTACTACTTTTTGTCAGTTGTATAATTATTTCATGGCAAGTAGGACAACACTGCACTGCAACTACGCCAGCACTGGAGAAAATTTGACTTCTGATTGATTTTGACAAATTTTCACCTTTAATTTTTGTCAAAATCTGGTCATAGCTAAGCCTGTCACAGGACAGATCATAACCTGAAAGGCCTGATTTTGGTCATAACTCCATTTTGACATTGCAAGTGCATTTTGCATTTGCTGTACACTAAAACAGGCACCTGCATTTTGATAGCCTAGTCATTTCTGAATTGACCTGCTGCTATTCAGGAGGCTAAAGTTATCAGCTCTTTCCCTGTAGGGGTGCTTCTACAGCCAGTGGTTTGATAGATTTCAGAGAACATGACGACATTGGAATTTCTGTAGAATATGGCATAGATAATGTCGAAGAGACCCTTTTTTAATCGATTTTGACTATCAAATTTGATCTCCTTCTGTTGATTCCAGCTCGAAAGGTTATATGCAATGTTTGGCATTATAAAACAATCTGTTAAATAGTCTGACAGTCTGTTAAAACAAAAAGAAGACATTTAAGTTTTGTTTTAATAGTTCAAGGTAAACCAAAGATTGCATGAGCTACTGTAATTTAATCTCAGTTCCTTTTAAATGATTAAAGTATTGCTTATGCGTCTGATGTGTATGCAGGCTGATGTGGCAGTCATTAAGTTGTCCAGCTTGGATAGTTTCTGCCTTTTAATCACATAATACAACGTAACTCATTTCTGTTTAGGAGTGCAGCTGTTCTTCCGGTGAATTTCACTGCTTTTTAATTAGTCTAATCTAATTCCTACCTTTTTAACAACAACACCACCTCATTACAAAGCCAGTATATACATAGCAACGAAGAGGCGTACTATGGAATGCATATGGCATAATGAATGGTAGTCAGGGTCAGTCTTAAAGAGGCTCAAAATACAAACATTCATTCATTCTATAGCCCGGACCAGGGGTCAGGGTTTTGTAACATGTTTTTTTAACAACATAATGTAAAATCCTACTGTCAAATACATGCATATTGAATGGTAGTCCAGGTCTTTAAGTTTGACCCCAAGTAGAATACATTTCATTCATTCAGAAGCATAGACTATGTGTCAGGACTGCTAACATGTTCCTTATTCGTTATTTATTTATTAGTTTACTTATTGTCCCATACCCTTTTGTTCTATATCCTGTTGATGCTGCATGACTCACGTTCTTCTCACAAAATATGATATTCTAAAGAACTTATTTCTCCATGCAATGTAAGTCAGTGGAGTCCAATTTTGCTTTTTTCAATCTTATCTTGGTTTCCAGCAAAAAGTAAGTCATAGCAAAATGTCTCTTTGTGTCTATTTTTCTTGATACTTAAGGAAATGTAATATATATCAGTGTTTTTTTTTTTTTTTTGCCCCCATGAAGACATTACCTGAAAAGAATGGCAAAATCAGCACTAGCATTATAAGACATAGTGACTATTGCAGCTTTGTACTAAATTAATAAATCATTTAAAAACATATGTACTTAAACGTACCAAACAAAAAAATATAAAAAATATGGAAGTTATACAAAAAGTGTAATCTTTGTACAAAAAGTTGAAAAGTTTAGTTGCAACAATAAAGCAAGATCTTTGAGAAACAACAAAACACTTTATATAGAGCACATGACAGGACTGTTTGTTTGTACTTTCACTCCAAGACATAATACATATATCTATTTAGACAGCATCTGATTTTTTGTTCTGTCCGTTGCTATGGTTTTCACTGTCAGGCATTGCATTTTTTGATTCAGTGCTGAAACTGAATGAAATTGGCTTCCTGTGGTTGAGTTAATTTATTAACATTATCGTGATATGATATTCCCTGATTTTATGTCATCAGCAAAGCTATTACATAAAATATGAATATTTGATGCATTGCCCAGCCATGACTTGATGTCAAGAGTAAATGAAGGCAGATTTTTATTAGTTTTTTCTTTTTTTTTTAACTTTCCCCTTATTGCATTCCGTGTTTTATTAAGTATATTATTATTTGCCTTGTATGATAAACAGTTTAGTCACCAGGGGTGTTACCGCTGTGTATGAGAACCACGGATTAAGCTATTTACCGTTTAGTCTCACACAGCCATACATTTTTGCCACACTTATTGACTAAGTCTAATTTGCTTTGGATCTTATTTGGATAAAGAAAGACCTACTTGGACAGCAAGAAACCGTCTGCTTGATGCTAGAGCAATCAACCACATTGTTTTGTGCCGTTGGGGAGTCTGTTTCTGAAATTGTTGATGTTGCAATAATTAGAAACTCATTCAAAAAGCTGAACAGCAGAACACACTGTACAGAAAACAACAAATAAATTAGCAACAAATGTGCGAAGACTCTGTAATTAGAAATTTCTGAAAGTGCAGATGACTTCAGAGAAAGTAAATAAAGCAGAACTTTCAGTTCTACCTATAGTTTACTTGCAAATAAGTGCCTCAAACAAAGCCTTTAGCTTCTTTCAGAGATTTGATACCACTGATTTTGAACAAAAATCCAGTAACCAGGTACATATGGCTTTGTTTCCAGGTGGACTCCACCCACCTCGTCTGTTGTCATGGTTTTTCATTCATGTCTCTACCCACCTTGTCTGTTGTCATGGTTTTTCATTTCATGTCTCCACCCCGTCTCCAATTATCATGTGTATTTAAACCCTGGATGTCTTGTGTGTATTCACGGTTCATTGTTTGTATGTCCCTTGATGTTTACCTCGTTCCTGGATTCCCTCGCGTTCTTTGTTTTCCTGTTTTCCCCGTGATTTGGATTTATTGTTGCCGACCTCGCTTGCGTTGGACTATCGCCTTTGCCTCACCCCCCGGACTCTGTTTACTGTTGTACTGACCCACGATACGCTTATTGGATTATTCTCCTGTCTTTGCCTTTGATGTTCCTGTTTACCGGTATTCGACCCTGCTTGTCTCAACTCTGTGTTATAATAAAACAGTCAGCACTTAAATCCGCACGCCTCCTCGTCCTCTCCATTGTGACACATTCATGTATGTATGTATGTATGTAGGGATGTAACAATATTACAATGCAATAATATTGTGAAATGAAGTCCAAGATATAATTTTTATAGCCATATTCTAAAAAAGACAAGTGAATAGTTGGAAAAAAATTACATTTACTAAGAACACATAAGTCAGAAAAAAGTCAGTGAATTGATATACTGATATGCTGATATACAGTCTCAGTCTAAATTACATTCACACCAGTGTTTTAGAAAACCAAACATATTAGAATAGACTGTAATAACAAATGAAAATGAACAGTTCATAGGTCTGTTATTTTTGCTTTACACTACAGTAGGGAAATGAATACTTCTTTTTACATATAAACATAATACTTTTACACTTTTAAAGAGATTTTGAATTTGGACTGCATTTCATAGCAGTCAGCAAGTCATTCTGCACTCCAGTCTCAGTGAAAACATCCTTACAAATACACGTCTTACTACAAGTCTAGTAAATGCTGTAATCATCTGCCGAGAAAATAAAGCCTAACTGGTGGCTGTCGCATTCCTGAACACGCGCTATACTCACAGCACGTGCAATAAATGAGTTCACTGCATTCATTCACCGTGAACTGAGCTGTTCTGAGGCTTGAAAAACACCAGATCATGAGCTGATTGCCTGAACGAAAAGTGCACTTTGCTTTGCAATGAAGGGATTAAGCCATATTGTGCTTTCAAGTTTTATTTCATTTAACAGATACTGTTCCAAAGCATAATGGTAAACCTGTAGGGCTCTACAATTTTTTGAATTGCGAAATCCAGTCATAAAAACTGAATTTACTGTTTAACGTGGAATGTCACGGAATATGCCAAATCAAAAGTAGGTTAGTACACTTAAATCAAAGTGTGATATAGACCAGTGTGTCTGAATACTAAGCCACAAAAATACCATTCAAGTATGAATCCTGCATGTTCTGTGCTACTTTAAGAGTTCTTTACTTTAAAGAGCTTCATGAGCATTTTACCATTACTTTCGTGTGGCCTTTTTTCCCAAAAATTAATTAGAGATGCATGTTTGTTTGCTTGCTTGTTTGTTCGTTTGTTGACTGCGGCCACTGACTGTTCAAACAAGGTGCTTTGGTGCTGTTCAAGATCCAACAGGTCTGCTTTTAAAAGAATGCAAATTCCACCCAACATCTGGCAGGAACCAGACACTAACTAGACATTTAGCTATCAAAATGCCATGTTTTCATGAGACTTTAGTCATGAGAATAGTAATGTTGGGATATAGTCATATGATACAGTCATATAGCTTGTGAAGTGACCTTGAACCATATCTACACTAAAAACACATTCCAGCTATGATAAATAGATAATTATGTCTCTTTGAACATTGAATAAATGGATTCTTTAAGGCACACGGAATGGCTCTGATATTAAAGCACATTGCTCAGAGTATTACAGCAGCTTTAGTCGATGATCACAAACGAACAATTTACCAGCTCCGCAGAGAAATAACGAAACCAAAGCAATGCACGCAGAAACGTTCACAAAAGGGAACAATGGTCATTAGATTGCGAAACTGTCTTCCTGTTTATGAAATGATTCTCAAAGGCACCTCATGAATAAAAGTCTTCCTTGTTGCAGCTTTTTGAAAGATTGTGTTATAGCCTCTCCCTTTCAGATATAGGGTTCATTTATCCAATCGTAACGGCACACATCTATTCTTTTTGTATGGTGTCATTTAACCTCTTTATGAATGTTAATATATCATTGTTTGAACGCCGAAACAAAGTCGTTAAGTATAATTAGATTCTATTAAGTCGTCTGCTGTTTGCACTTAGATGTACCATCCATTTCAAGGCCTAAATATTGTCATGCACACATTAGCATTTCAAAAATCTGCATCTGAGTCACAATTAATTATGCATTTATTTGGCATCAAACCGTGCGATGTAGCACCATTTTTATTCTTTCTCTTCTTTTTGGATTGAAATCAGCAAAAAGATGGCAGTAAGGTCATCTTTAGGGAGTAAACCTGGAAACCAAATGGAATAGTACATGCTGCAGCCCATCAAAGCCTTAGAGGAAGCAGCCTTACAAATCCAATTGCTTTCTTCCACATGGAACTGGCAATTTTTTTTTCTCTCCCGAGCAAGATCTAAAGAATTTTCTATAGATGAGTTGTTTGGCACAGTAGGATAATAAAAATGATACTGTAAAAAGTCTCAGAGTCGTACAGTGGAAGATTTAGAGGGCCGTCGGATGCGTCAGAGAGAGTGTCAGAGCTAAATCAAAGAGAATTCGGCAAGAGGGTATGACCAACTGAGTCAACAGCATCTAAATGAAAATCAGTGTTGAGAGAAGGCGAGAGATGGAATGAGAGAGAAAGGGAGGGGCCAGAGGGAGGGATAGAAGAGACAAATAGACTTTCTCAACTTGGAAAGCGATAGAGGCGCCTTTCAGTGTAAGAGGGATTTATGGCCCAATGAACGAGTTCTCTAGGGAGGATCCATCCTCACAACTGTGCCCCAAAAAGACGGGTCAGCAGCATGTCAATAAGTCACTGGAGACCAGAGCAGTGTGTGCACAGGTTGAAGGAAGTAAAAAAGATGGCAAACCTCTTCTATCTATCGTTCAATCTATTGTTCAGTCATTTGTTCTATCTATATGCATTGCCTGCATATCTATCTATCTATCTATCTATCTATCTAAATATATAAATGTTGATTAAGTCTTAGATGAAGATGCCTGACCCCTGCTGGTTGTAAACGGTCAGTGCTTGTTATTTCCCCACAGCAGATTGCGTCCCCTCCTCCATAGTGTCTTCCCTGGACATCTTTACCTCACACTGATCTCGCCAATACCAGCTGGGCCTCTCAGACTCTCCGTAGACCACAGTTTGAGAGAACCCATATCTGTTTCTGTTTGCTTCTGTGAATGCTCTGTACATCTGATTGTGTACACGTTTTGGTGCATGTTTATTCTGGACTGTGAGACACTCAGCGGGAATAGCCAGGCTTTTCAAGTCTGAGGTCTTGTTTCTAACCTGCATGGAGTGCTTTCTCTCCCTCTCCCTCTCCCTCTCTCTTGCTCTGATGCTAAGGGAGGAAAGCCCTCATTCAAAAGGGCTACTCTTCCTAGCGCTCTTTCTTAATACCGGAGAGTGGTAATCCTTAGTGACAGGCATCTATTACAGATGCCGTGACAATCTGTCACTCACAGCCGCCATGGTAACTGCACTCTCTGAAGATGCATTAGAGGGCCTCCCGCCCCAGCGGCTCATTGTGACATCATTAACTAAGAGGGCTCTTTGATTAAGAGGTTTCTGAGCAAAAGGGACAGAGTGGACTTGGGGGAGAGGCAAGCACATCATTTTATATTTCAATGAAATCATTTCATATTGGAGTCTGACACAATATTACATAAAAATGTATGTACTTGTTTGAAATTACACGCAACTTTTGTCACAACTAAACTACATTTTGAAACTGCTAGTAATTTTACAGCTGATCCAAAATTCTGCTTTTAGAGTGCTTACAAGGTCCAAGAGCAGAGACCTTATTAGAGTCAAGCTCCAAACAATATATATTTTTTTTTAAATATATATGAAGTTAAAACTCTCCAAGCATCAGATGTAAAAAAAAAAAAGAAGTAAAAATCAATATTGGTGACCATATGAAACAGTGTTACTTGCCAGTTTATTAAGTATAACAATGAGAATGCAACATGATTTGGCACAATTATCAAATGAGTGCATGTTTAAATACTTAATAAAACTTAAAGTTTGCCTGCAGTTTTTGGCCAAAATAAAAGCCTTGTAGTTTAAAAACAAAGCAACAACAGCCATACTAGTATTGTAATTGTACTGTTGTTATATAATAATAATAATAATAACACCAATAATAGTTATCATTATTATTATAGTGGTATTGCAGTGATTTTCGTGCTGAAACTCTATTGTAATTGCAAGGATTTTTATTATTATTATTCTGCATTAAAACTAATTGTGCAGCCTAAACTGCAAGGCCTAGAGCTTTTGATTTTCACGTGAAACGCTAAGCCAATTAGCGTCTATTCGGAATATAATGGAATGAGGTATCTTCACCAAACTTCCCAGATAGCACACGTACGTCTGCAAGATGTCTGTTAAAGATCCCTTGATCTGGAAAGCATCTGCTGTCTACAAACGTCTGGCAGACATCTTTCAGATATCAGTTTTACATACACTCTGAATCATAAACATCTTAAAGACATCTAATAGACATCTATTTGACATCAAAAAGGAGACGCTAAATAGAGGTATTGCAGATGAGCAAACAACCTAAATGGTAACCTCAAATTGACGTCTCCTAGATGTATGTGTGCTATCAGTATTGGTACAGATGTGTAAGAGCTCAAGCTTTAGTAAAAAAAAAAACTGCACAGCTCTGGTGGCGCTATGAAGCAGAAAAACATATTATTAGCTATAACTAGGCAACCGTTGGTCCGATCGGCTTAAAATTTGGTATGCAGCAACCTGGAGAAAACTTGCATAAGTCTCTATGAGGACATTGGTGTATCTCAAAAACATGGCCGTCATCGGCCAATGAATTTTGAGCACTTATTAGACAAGGTTAAAGGAGGTCAATTGGAACGAAACTCGATGGGCATTTTCGACACATGGCCCTAAAGATCTGTAAGAATTTTGAAACAAATCGGCTAGTTGGACTAGTTGGCGCTAACGAGTTTTTTGGCTCTGATCACGTGGCGTTTAACATGTTCACACAATATGCATATCATTTGATAGATCTCCTCATAATGAGCAACTTTGCCTAAAGAACCGTTGCTGTCAATCAAATCGTTCATTAATTATTAACAAATATTAACAAACATGTTAAAAACTTACTTTTGCGAACTAGTCCCTGTTTTTTCACTCAATCTCGATCAAACCACTGCAGTAATAATCTGTGGACTCTCTAGATTAATAATTAAGAAACTTGGTGAAAGCATGTGTCACATGATTCTTAACAATTATCCAAAGCTTCATGGAGGTTGGACCATAGGTGGCGCTATAACAGTTAAAAGTGCCTCAAAAACAAAGTATTTCTATAGAAAATACTATAGTAATATTCACACACACACTAGAACTTCATATCATATGATAGGTCTCCTCATTCTGAGCAACTTTGCCTCAAGAACCATTGCTGTCAAACTTAACGTTCGTTAATTATTCACAAAAATGTTAAAAACCTACTTTTTCAAACTAGTCTCAGGTTTGTCTCTCAATCTGGATCAAACCAATCCAGAACAATTCTCTGGACTCTCTAGATTAATAATTATCAAAAAAAGTAAAAATGGAAAATTTTGTACTTTTTTAGCTATAACAGGGTCATTTAAAAAGGGGCGTGGCCACATATACTCAAAAGCCTATAAAACCTAAAACCTATAAAAACTTTGCCTCTGGGATTAATGATGTCAATCAAACAGTTTTGACAAAAAACCCTATAATAGTTATAACACTTAAACACTGTGTTCTGGAAGAAATTGAAATTAATAACCACTAGATGGCAGCGGAAGATCACTAATGATCTCACAAACAGTGCTGTTCATGTTTGCCGATGGAGCCATTATAAAATCACTATTTTAACATTTAGTTAACTTTATGAGCAAAATGGTAAACTTTTTTTTTTTTACAATTTTGCCATATAATCAGTGAAACATGAAAATAACATATAAACTCTTTAAAAGAGAAGACTTGCAATAATTGTCACCTATCATTTATTTCAAATATCTAAAATTGCAACACAATATGTGTGAATGCATGCCCGTGCATGTGTGTGTCTGTGTGTTTGTATTAATATAATAGTTTATCCATTTCATTTCTGTGTGTCTGTGTGTGTCACGCATATGCAATCACGGACGGAGAGCAGAGCTTGAACTTCAACATGAACTTTAATGCAGACACAGACTCAAGACAGGTAGGATGCATATACATACAAAGTAACCTCGACGAACGACGAACAGGACAGAATACACTGGGCTTTTAAACAAGAGGGAAGATGCAAGACAGGTGAGGAACGCAGGTGGCAAGGATA
>JAUCMR010021145.1:0-13945 GCA_032357425.1 Enteromius argenteus | reverse complement strand
ATGAAGTCATGAATGAAAGACTCTGAACTCATGTTAGTTCCTGATAATTCATGAGATATTACTGCATGAAGTAAGGCGTAATTCATGCATTAATTTATGCATGATTTCATAGTAATTCATGTACCCTTACCGCAAAGTATTACTGGATGATCAATAAATGTTCTCTGTGTCTCCCGGCCTTCTTTGCCCGCCGAGAGGCGAGGCACAGCGTGACAGCGTGACAGAACGACCGACCGCAAAGATAGGAGATGGAATTCGCTGCACACCTCAGCGCGTTGATATGCCGAGCCCCGTCGTTCGAGGACTATGTTACAGAGTTCTTCAAACTCGCTGAACGGTCGGGTCTCAAGGACACCGCCATCATCACGGCATCCAGAACTGGTGCCTGCCATCACTGCCCCGTAAGGCTCCTGGACACCGCCGGATTGAAATGGAAAGCGGCGGTGTTCCTCTGTCTGGTAACTGTCCGGGCCCAGACAGTCTCATGGGCCGCCGAGCTGTCGCAGTCCGATCAACCGTGCGCCCTGCAAATCCACATCTCCGCGGATTCCGTTCCACACATTCGGCCAGGACCGCCGATCCAGATTCCCGTGGATTCCAGTCCGCGATCTCCACGTCCGGTTCCAGAGGTTTCGTCCAGGAGTACCGATCCAGTTCACCGTGGATTCCAGTCCGCGGGGTCCGCAGTTTTCAAGTCCGGATCCAGAGATGTGGTCCGAAATGCCGATCCTGATTCCCGCGAATCCCAGTCCGTGATCTCCACATCCGGTTTCAGTGTTTTGGCCAGGAGTACTGATCCAGAGTCCCACGGATTCCAGTCCGCGATTACCAAGTCCGGTTCCAGAATTTTTCATCCAGGAGAGCCGATCCAGAGCCCCGCGGATTCCAGTCTGTATCCAGAACTTTGGGCAGAAATGCCAACCCATCCTGATTCCCGCGAATCCCAGTCCGCAACTTCCAAGTTGTGGTTCCGGAATTTTGGCCAGGAGTGCAGATCCAGATTCCAGCGACTTCCAGTCCGCAGTTATCGGGTCTCAGCCCCAAATCACGGTCAGGGGAACCGTTGTCAGGTCCGGTGTCCGAGTTTCGGCCAGGAATGCCGATCCAAATCCAGTCCGCAGTTGTCGGGTCCAAGCCCCGAATCATGGCCAAGAGAGCAACTGTCAAGTCCGGTGTCGGAGTCACTGCCAGGAGAACCGTTGTCGGGTCCCAGCCCCGAATTAAGGCCCAAAAAGTCCCCAGACTGCTCCTCCCCTATGACACCACATGACTCAGGGCCAGCACTGGCGGGAAACCTCCCCAAGAATTTTTTTGGGGGGTGTTAGGTGTGCCAGGGTTCTGATGGGGAGGGGTGGGATGGGGATCGAGCAGTGGTCATCCAAGGGTCCAGATCCGCCATGGCAGCCTGAGGCTCCAGATCCGCCGTGGCCATCCCAGGTTCCAGATCCGCCGTGGCTGCCCAAGGGTCCAGATCCGCCGTGACCATCCCAGGTTCCAGATCCGCCATTGCCGCCCAAGGGTCCAGATCCGCCGTGGCCATCCCAGGTTCCAGATCCGCCATTGCCGCCCAAGGGTCCAGATCCGTCGTGGCCATCCCAGGTTCCAGATCCGCAGTGGCCGGCCAAGATCCGTCATGGTTCCCGCAGAACCTTGGTATGCCCTGGAGGCTTCCAGTGACTCTGCCCATTCCAGCCTCCAGGGCACCCACCCTCCCTCCCTCGATGTGTCTGTTACAGTGTGAGGTCACACCTGGTGGGGGGTTTATGTAACATGGTCTGTCTTGCCTTGGTTCATGTCTTGTCTTTCTGTTGTGGTTTCGTTTTGTTTTATCACGTGTTCTGACCTTTTTGGAGTTCCTGTCCTGTCATTATTACTTGATTTATTCCCACCTGTGTCTCACAAGTGTTCCCAGTTTCCCTCTTGTTTCCTGGTGCATTTAATCCGTGTCTTTTGAATTCTCCCGTCTTATGCTTATGTCACTGCGTTTGTGTCTGCTATCTCAGGTTCTCTGTCTTGTCAGCCTGGATGATCAATAAATGTTCTCTGTTTCATGGACTCCGCGTCTCCCTGCCTTCTTTGCCCACCGAGAGGTGAGGCACAGTGTGACAGCGTGACAATTATCATATAAACTATTATGAATTTTGGATCGTAATACTGAAGAAATTAAAAAATAATCAATTCGAGAATATGTCTTAAATGTTCTTGAATAGCAAGAATAAGCTTTAGTATGTGGGTTCAATTCTCTCCAAATGTCTAGTAATCTAAATTCATTAATTAACTGAAGAATAACTGCTTTACTCTTATTGTGTGATTGATCCACTCCTGTTGATTACTAATTCTCCTGCTAACGATGAAAGAATAAGGAACAAATCTCCAAAATACTTTGGGTCATCTATATTAAGACCATACGAATTTAAATTTTCTGTTATTAAAGAACCTTGAATTATTAAATATCTCCCAAACCTATCTTTAATTACTTGTTTCACTTGAAATGGGACTGTACCATGTATGAGGGTCATGACTCCTCTAGCCTGGGATGAAAACGATGCTGAGAATACACTACCCTGCCATCTCATCCTTATCTTCAACACTTTTTCTAATAGGTGTGTTTCTTGTAAAAATACTATTTTGGAATCCATATCCCTTAATTTATTCATAACTTGTTTTACTTTTTTAAGTTGTTGTAGACCTCTGCAGTTCCAAGAGACAAATTTAAGAGATACTCCTTGAGACATAATTAGAACTAATTAGAATAAAATAAAGAAGATAAAAAAACAGATAACCTTGCAATATATATACATACTAGAAGGTGGGTATGCTCCTCAAGATGACTATTGAAATTTCTTAGTAATTTCATTTCATAGTAATTTCATTTCAGAGTGTGTGCTTGTCTGTAAGTCTATTCTCCATACTGGATGTGTTTTACTGTCAGCCATGCATCCAGGCTAGCCAACACCACCTTAAAAGCCTTAAAGTTCTTATTATCATGTATTGTTTGTAATGCAGTATGGCAAAAAATCTAATCTAGACAACTAGACATCTTAACTGTAAGTAAATGCTGTGTGGTGAGGTTACTCTCCTGTAAAAAAACCCACACAAACATAGCTCTTTTTTTTCTTTTTTTTTATTCCCATCCTTCTCGGCACTGAATGACGCATGTTCAGAACAGTTGAGAAAATAATCATCATTTTATTACACTGGTGTGAGCACAACATGAAAAATCCCACACAGAAAAAAAAATACCGCCTTTTGCTAGAGTTGGCACATGAGTCAAGCAGCTGTATGGGCAGTCGGTGCCCTTGGCTCTGAGTGTCACAAGAACCAGCACAGCACAGAGCTAAAGCAGAGATGACATCTGAAACAGCAGTTTCGCTTGTTAAAATGCACAGTAATTGTCCTTGGTGAAGGGTAAATACATTTCCCCTAATGTAGTTTCTTTGAAAACAACACTGACACTCAATACAGTAGGTGGACAACCAAAACGACTATTACCGCCATGTGTACCGCCGCCGCGGGGCCCCGGATTTAACTTTAATTCAGTGGCGTGTTAAAGTCGTTCACGAAACTACCAGGTGGCGCAAAGTTTCCAAACTGACTACAATTTTGTTTTGTTAAATAGAGATAAAATAACCTAATAAAACAATAACACCATTATAATATAACAAACATCCTTAAATCATTAGAAAAATAATATAGATGACTTTTTAGAAAATTAATTTCAAAACGGTGAAATAACATTTTGTGCTTGATGCCGTCTTCCTTAAAAAAGAGAATTGTCACATAAGTTTTTACAAGCAAAAAGCAACAGAAACATCATAATGTGAGGATTCACATCACTCAGGCACAGAGCTTGTGCGAACAGAGAAAAACAATAGCCTAAATATGCCCATATGCGAAATATATATTTATAAACAAATAATAAATTAACAAAGCTAAAGAAAAAATGCAACAAGTAAACTATTATTTCCTTGATTCGCTCTTTAAAAAGCGGCATCCAATAGTTTCTTTTGTTCACAAATACACAACTGTTTTTTTATTGTGATTGTACACAAATAAAATAAATATTTAGAATAGTTTCGAATAATGTCTTATTCTTAAGCGAGTATTGTAAGCTGTTTCCACTTTTATAAGTGAAAAATCAAGTGATCCTGCCGGCGCAGTTACGCATTACAATTTTCATCTTCAAAACAAAATTAAAACATTATACATTTCAACATATTTAAGCAACATGAAATGAAGCATCAGAACATGAGGATTCACATCACATCACGTGCAGAGAAAAACTATAGCTACATATATCCTAAAAGAAATACATAGGCCCATATTCCAAATTTATTTTTCTAACGAAATAATAAATTAACAGCTTCTCTGCAGAATTTCACTTCATTTTTGTGACGCGCTCTTCAGAAAGCCGCATCCAATTCGTTTCCTTTATGTACAAAAGCACAACTGTTTTTATTGTTAATGTACACAAATAAAATAAATATTTAAAATATATTCGAATGTCTTAGTCTTGAAGGAGTATTGTAAGCTGTTTCCACTTTTATAAGGGAAAAAATCAGATGATGCTGCCGGCGCCGCGCGCAGTTATAGATGCATTACTGACTGGACAACTTTAGTCTTCAGAACAAAATTAGGCCTAATACACTTAAACTTTCAACGTATTATAGCAACATCAAATTAAGATATGTATGTTTGAGAGGTAACTCGTCTTTTTCTTACCATATATATAATTTTAGACAAAATAATATAAATATGTTTTAATGCACTAGTGATATGATTTAATGAACTTGTCTAGAGAAACGGTGCTTTGGTTGCAAAAATAGATATATATTTTATATGAGTTTGAAAAATAAACGGTGCTATTATCATCAGTGATATTCATCAAAAGCAGCATTAAAAAGCAGTGTGCTCACTGGATGTTCAGTTCATTATGAGAATATAGATTAGCAAATATTAAAGGAAAAAAATATAGATTAGCATTTGAACACTATATTTGTCACGATTGCCATCTAAGCTGCTGCAAAGTGTTAGTCACGATCCCGCTTCTCAGCGGACAGAGGCAAGACAGGCAGGACGTGAAGTGCAAAAAATATTTAATAATAAAAGTGCAAAAATACAAGCTGACGAAAACGCAGGGATCAATGCAGACAAACATCTAAATGCAGGGCAGACGATCACAGTAACACTCCACAACGACGGATACAATGAACTGAAAAAGACACGGTTAAATACACAACTAATTACATGAAAACTCACAGCACCTGGGGAGACAATTACACACTAAGGACCGGGGCGGGGTTACGAATGACAGGAGCACATGAGGGAGAACGAATGAAAATAAACACAAAGCACACGGACATGAAATGAAAGCATAAACAAAAGTCTAGTGGAACGCCTGAGGGCGTGACATAGCCCCCCGCTAAGGGCGGCTTCCAGATGCCTAAAGGGACTGGACAAATGGACAGAGGTGGCGTGAACAAAAGTCAATAGTGCAGGGGTGGGGCGGGTGGGTGCTCTGGAGGAGGCCCGGGAAACAGTCATAACAGCCCCCAGAGCTTAAGGCACTCATGCGGCTGAGACGGATCCGGGCCTTTGGCTGGCACAGCTGATCAGGGTCCTGGGCTGACCACGGGAGATCGGGGCCTTTGGCTGGCCACGGCTGGTCAGGGTCCTGGGCTGACCACAGCAGTTCATGGGCGCGGCGTGGCTCTGGCAGTTCGTGAGCGCAGCGCGGTTCTGGCAGCTCGTGAGCGTTGAGCGGTTCTGACAGCTCGGGAACGTGGCGCGACTCTGGCAGTTCGTGAGCGCGGCGCGGTTCTGGCAGCTCGTGAGCGTGGAGCGGCTCTGGCAGCACGGGAACGTGGCGCGGCTCTGGCAGCTCGTGAGCGTGGAGCGGTTCTGGCAGCTCGTGAGTGTGGAGCGGTTCTGGCAACTCGGGAACGTAGCGCGGCTCTGGCAGCTCGTGAGCGTGGAGCGGCACTGGCAGCTCGGGAACGTGAAGCGATTCTGCTTCCAGAGGCGCAGGCCATGGCAGATCCTCCTCCGACTCCACTTCCGGAGGCTCAGGCCACGGCAGATCCTCCTCCGACTCCACTTCCGGAGGCTCAGGCCACGATAGCTCATCCCCTGTCCCACCCATCCCCATCATGAACCAGGTATAACCGTACTGACCTGTACTGACTTCTATGCCCCCCATAGACTCTCCCCATAACCATTGCACTATTTAATTTAATTTTGCACTTTTAATATTGCACATCATCATTGCACTACACTGTACACACCCACTTGTAAATGTACATATCCATTGCACATATACATTTGTAAATTTCTGATTATACGTTTTTATGCATATGTCAATCCCTGATAAAGTAAATATCAACATGTAAATAATGTTCATATGTATTGCATATTCATGATTACTATAGCAACCTGTACATTATGTTCATCTACTTGTAATTCCAGATTATAGTTAATACAAACTGTTTATTATGATCATATTACTGTACATCCATCTGTAAATATTATCCAGTTTCTTCTTGTACATATCTTCTATAAGTGCACTTAAACCGATATCCTGCACTTGCTGCTTATTGCACTCCTGGTTAGACCTATAAACTGCATTTAGTTGCCTTGTACTTGTGTAACCCTTTCCTTAACCCTAAGGGCTAATTTAATTATTTACTTAACAAGAATCCTGGCTCCCCGGCAGTGGAATGGTGAATTAGGCCAGTATTTCCCTTTCTTTCTGTTTAAAAATTATCAGTACTCTAAATTCCTAACAAAACATATAATTTGTGGGACTCAATGAAATATCAGGATACCAACTGTAAATAGTAAACAAAATAACAAAGATTTATTGTTTGTTACAATAATGTAAGGTTTTTTTCCTTCTCACAACAAATAAACTAAAATATGAAACAATAAACAAATACACCCCTTATTTATGTTTTTTTTGGGGGGTTTTCAAAAAGACAGAATTATAAATTTCCCTTGTATTATGTAAATACAATGGCTGAATCACCTTCAAATCAGATCAATCAAATCCAAATCAAACTCAGTTGAAACGGAAGTTATGCAAACACTCCATTTCCCTTATGAACTACATAATGCAATAAACTTCAAGAAAAAAACAAAACATGTAGTTCACACCATCACACAGTTTCAGTACTATATAGATACTAGCTGCAGATTCGGATTAGTTCAAATGTTCGGGAGTCAGTCGAACAGTTCAAAAGTTCACGAGTCAGTCAAACAGTTCAAAAGTTGGATCGATCGTTTCGTTGGGGCCCGTTTGTAAGTGCACTTTACCCAGACGATAAATTCCAACGTTAGTCCCACAGGAATAAGGAATTTACTTACAATCTCCGATGAGTAAAAGAAACAATCGTTTAGTCACCACACTTCATGATGACTCGGCGTCCTTCCCGAGCTGTCTCGAAACCCTCGATGAATCCAGCTAATCCTTTTCGCATGAAGAAATACACAATTCGCACCACTCTACTGCACCTCCGGAAATTCCAGCGATGATGGTTTTTTTTCAATCATCTCCCGATCCTCGAGAACACCTGTCTCTTTAGCCTCTAGGCATTTGCATGTCACACGTCTGCGTGTGACTAAGTGACGGCTAAAACTGTTCGTAAATGCGCATGTAGAGAAACTACTGTAACTGCACTTGAACTAAAAACAAAAGAACACAAAACCAGCGTCGTCACTCTACACTTGGGCCTTACATTACAGTGAATATATTAGTCTCCAAACAGATGACGCACTTTCTCTTATCAATGGCTGATATATCTCTCGTAGCACACACGCTCCCCGTGCTCTCTCACCTTTCTCTTCCTGCTACTATGTCATGACGCAACATCACGCTTAACATTGATTGGCTTGCATTAGTACACCTATATTAAATAAACTTTTTCCTTATTTATATATAACTGAAACAAAAGCATTATTTTCTCCATCCCAAAAATAAAGAAGATAGTAAAACAACAAAAATACATTTTGAGTACATTGCATCTCTGTCACACAGCATATTAAAAAAAAAAAATAAACATCTACTTTTAGGGTTCCTACACTTGTACATGTGTAATGACAATAAAGTTGAATCTAATCATCTAATCTAATGATCGGAACTCCACGCAGCCCCAGCACTACTCTCCATTTGAAATGAATGACTTCCAGACTGACTCTTGTCGTTCATCATATGCAGTGGAAAGGTGGCTTAAGGCACTATGAACAATCCGTCTTGTAAGAAAAACCTCAGACATACAGTATTTGTTACGTGTCATGCCGTGCAGGGAAGGAGATCGCAGGAGTTGTGGAATCAAACATAAAGATACTTTTTAATAAGGACATTTAAACAAGGAACGCGGAGAATTAACACAACAGAATAACGTTGTTGACTCACACCAGAACTCAGGAACACAGACATTAAATACAAAACATAATGAGGGGAGAACTCAAGACAGCTGGGAAACACAGGAGATAACTAATTAACTAATAATCTCTTAAACACTGGAACATCTAAACATGGGCATATACGTGGGAATCAAACTAAATCAAAACAGGAAGACAAGGAAACACGAAACTAAAACAGACAGGGACGTAACATTACCTCCCCCTCCCGGCTAGGCGCAAACTTGCACCTCAAAAAAGATAAACAAAGAAATAAAACAATAAATAAAAAAATAAAAAACAAAAACTGGGGAGGGAGGGTGGGCCACGTGACTCTGCCCTTCCAGCCTCCAGGGCGGATCAGGAGTCCCGGGAGGCCATGGCTGATCTAGAGCCTCAGGAGGCCATGGGGTATCCGGAGCCTCAGGAGTCCATGGCGGATCTGGAGTCTCTGGTGGCCATGGCCAAATCCCCTTCCCACCCACCACTAACACGACCGTAACCCTACTAACCCCCCCACCCAAAATTTTTAATGGGGGAAGTTAGCAGAGCGTAAAGGCCCTGGGTCGTGTGGGTGTCCAGGGAAAGGGCAGTTTGGTGGGTACTTAGAAGGGGTTGGCTTTGGAGGGCGCTCTGGAGGCGCAGGCTCTGGAAGGCACTCTTGCAGCGCAGGTTCTGGGAGGTGCTCTTGCAGCGCGAATTCGGGATGGCGCTCTTGCAGCACGAACTCAGGGGGAAACGGGAACGGCACTCCTGGCCGAAACTCTAGAGCAGGACCCGGGGACTGAACATCGTGCAGTCCGTCCTTCTGTCACGGACTAAAAGCTAATGTTTTTCCTGTGATATTACATTTATTTAATCATTTTGGCTCATAGATAAGACTAATACTTTGTTTGGAAATGTAATGGTCTACCCTTAATTTTGTGTGCACTCGTAATACCAAGAAAACGCTGTGCTTTTGTAAACGGAAAAAATGCATGGTTATTATTACGCAAAAAAAAAAAAAAATATATATATATATATATATGGATGTTCAGTTCATTTGAACACTATAATCTATATCACTATAATAAACAAACTACATGATCTGCATGATGACACTTTTATTATTAATATTATTGGGAAGTGAGAGGAATGAAGAGTGCATCTGTCTTGCCTTACACTAAGAATTTGACCACTTTACACTCAAGAACAGTAAAGAGACTGAATGGACTCTGTTTTGGGGTGGTATGGGTGGGGGGTTGTTAGAGGTGTGAATCTCTCGATCATTCACACGGAGAGCGCAGCTAAAAGTTGCAGAGCAGGTTTTGCCAAAGACGCGGCAGCTTTGCGCGAGAGACAAAGAAACTGTCCGAAAGAGACGTGCGT
Source organism: Enteromius argenteus (assembly GCA_032357425.1). Lineage (NCBI taxonomy): Eukaryota > Metazoa > Chordata > Actinopteri > Cypriniformes > Cyprinidae > Enteromius > Enteromius argenteus. Next base: position 4,180 of record JAUCMR010021145.1, on the reverse strand, counting down.
CTGCTAGAGAGACAAAAACTACAGCTTATTTTTAATTTTGCAACGCTGTAGTTGTTTTGACTGTACAGACGTAAAAATATATTGCTGTGACTGTCCCGGGACCTAATCATTTTTATTTTCATTATTGGCCGATTCCAGCGTCACTGACGTGACATTCACAGTCAAAACCTCAAATATAAACTCTCACAGAATGCACTCATTATCAGTATTTTAATTACCAATATGTTGACATCTCTTTGTGTTTTTTAAAATCCCAAACAGAGTCCAGACATCAGAACATATCCGCCTGAACGCGTTTCATAGGCTGTTTTAGATTTGGGAAATATATGTGTTATGGACTAGACCAAAAAAAAAGAAAAAAAAAAATTTGGGGAGACAACACATCTGTGATTTACAGTGGACAAACCAGGGGTGCATTTCCGGAACGACGATGTAACTCGCTGATTAATCACCAGTACGTTGCATTGTTCTGGATATGAACTACACACGACTGTTTCCCGAACACGGTCACATCTCCATTGTTTGAACCACATTAGTTCAACAACATAGGGCCAATGTTAATGACTGTGAACGTTCGTTTAAACGATGCTTTCTGGAAACACCGAATCATTGAACTGTTCTGGTAATGACTGAACTTGCTACCATAGACCATGCTTTGGTCGCACCCCTAAATTAAAAAATATCTGCAGAATGGATATAAATTTTATTTCAAATAAAAATTTTTTTGTTCGTTTGTTTGTTTGTTTCAGAGGAAAAACAATGTTATGGTGTCATCTCTTTGTTACGCACAGTTCTGAAAGCAGAATGCAAACGTGTATAATGCTTTAAACAGAGATGTGTAGAAGGTGTTTAACAGGGCTGCTATATTTTCATTTAAGTCATATTGTGCAACTAACCGCAATTATATGAATGAGTCTTAATATATTCCGCGCTCAAGCACTCGTTTTAAGTTTGCCAAAATGCACAGGCAGAAGTGGCCTAAAAGTTATGAAAAAACATATATATCTATATATTAATAAACTAATATTTTCTTGGATGGACCTTTATAGAGAAATGCAATCTTCACAGATTACAGCAGGAGTATTCGCTTTCGTTTTGAATTGGTTCATTTAAAATAGACATTTCACGCTTTCTGTATCTTCCAGCGTCCTTGAGCTTGGGAAAGGCACTATATACTTTATTATTATTATTATGCAAGGCACTGTGATGGCCAGCGACATGGCCACACAGTAAAGACGGTACCCACACACATGCACATACCCTTTCTTTTTGGTTGTATATATGTTTGACTTATTTATTGGTTAACTTAATCTTGGTTTATATCACACTATTTATACTTCATAATAATTACAGACACCGATTTGGTCAATTGTTTTATTTTTAGTTTGTATTCATTTTTATACCATGAGTGACTAGTTTGGGTGCACACTTTCTAGTTATTAGTGGTATAATTTACTAATATTCATTTCTTCTGAGTTTAAGTTACCTATGGGTGGAGAACGGAGATGAGGTGCTGTCTAGGCACTGTGCTGTCTTCCAGGGTCGGGCCATGCTTGTAAAGGACCGGCTGGCATTCATTGCTGTTGTTTTGTACCACTGGATCAATCTATCTTGTAAATGAGCTGGGGGGTGATTATTATTATGCAGGATTATTATTCCTTTATTTTGGTTAATTTTATTGTTCTGGATATATAATTTGTGGCTGCTTTATGTCTTTAGTTTAAGGAATTTATTGGTGTTTGTGAGTGATGTTCATGTTATCCCCGTGTGTGTGTAATGGACTAGTCCTTTGTGTATAAAAGTCCCCCTTATGTGCTACGTAGGAAGTCACATTTTGCTTCCTTTGTTTTTTGTTACTTTGGTTTTGCTTATTGTTAAGTTTAGGTCTGTTAAGTTGTTTTTTTAATGGGCCCAGACCTGTCCTTAACTTAATTGGTGTTTAATTTGTAACTTTGTTTGATTTCAGTAATTTTTATTTTTTTTTTTTGCTGAAAATCCTGCATTCCTGGCTTGACTGCTTGGTCCCTCACATATGGTGGCAGCGGTGGGATCAGCAGGAGGAGCAGATTTTTTTTTTTTTTTGAGATATGAGTCGGCCTGGAAGGAAAGGGGCCCAAAGGGGAGTGCAAGTGGAAGCACAAGAAGAGGAGACAGAGCCAATTGGAAGATAGTGAGGAAGTCATTGAAGAGGAGTCTGGGGGTCGGGAGCCAACACTTGCAGATTTGGCTAGTTTGTTTCGAGCTCACATGGCACAAACGGATGCTCGCGAGGCTAAAAGAGCTCAGGAGCAAAAAGATCATGAGAGAAGATTCAAAGCCCTACAGCACCAGTTTGGCTTGCTTCAACTAGAGGTTCCAGCACGTACTACCCCAACTCCTGATCCACTTCCGGTTAACTTATATCCTGGAGGAACACAAGATGGTGAGCATGATTCCAGTCAACCACTGGCACAGTTAAAAGGCAGTGAAAGAGGGCTTAATCAAATGGACTTTAGAGGTCAGTTTTTTCCAAAGAAGCTAAATTGGGAAAACTCAGTGACTCTGATGATGTAGAACACTTTCTAATAACTTTTGAAAGGATTGCTGCTGCATGTGGTTGGCCTAATTCTGATTGGGCTTTCCATTTGATTCCATTGCTGACTGGTAAAGCTTGAGCCGCATATGTACAAATGGACATTAAAGACTCTTTTGACTATGATAGTGTAAAATCAGCTATTCTGAGAAAGTATGATATTAATTCAGAAACATATCGACAAAGATTTAGTTTCTTGGAAGTTGCATCATCAGAAAGCCCTAAAGAGTTGTATGCAAGACTGAAGGAGCTGTATGGGAAATGGATTCGTCCTGAAGGTAAAACTGTTGAGGAAATCGGAGAAATTATCATTCTTGAACAGTATCTTAGATTGCTTTCCCCAGAACTCCAGGTATGGATTCGTGAGCGGGGTCCTGAAACTGCGGCTGAAGCGGCATCATTAGCCGAAGTGTTTGTGGCTGCCAGAGGCAGGAATCAGGCATGGAGTTGGCGGAGTGGTAAAGAGCATCGCAAACCTAATGTCGGTCACCAGGCCCTGTACAGCACCTCCGGTAAGCCTCCTATAGGAGGGAAACATTACGCCATACTGTGCAAACTTCCTAGGAAACCACCTATTTGTTATTCCTGTGGACAGGAGGGCCATACCAAGCCCGTGTGTCCAAAGAGTGTTAAGCTCTCTCAGGTTTGTTATGTGCCCAGGACTGCTGCTGAGCCTGTAAAGCCTGAACAGACTTTAAATATGACCACCATTGAAGTGAATGGTGGAAGTGAAGAACTCACTACGGGGAGTGATCAGACGCTGATACATAGACGGTTTGTTCCCCCTGCTTTGATTCACTCTTCTGACAAAAGATTGATATGTTGCGTCCATGGGGATGAGAAACTGTTACCTACTGCGGACCTCTATATTAAGGTACAGGGACAGACCTATCTTCTGGATGTTGGGGTAGCAGATAATTTGCCTTATCCTGTAATTCTAGGACATGATTTACCAGTACTGTTGGATTTACTGCAGCCTGGAACGTTGTGCAATGTTGCGGTCACCAGGGCAAAGAGGAAGCAGGTAGAGGAAACAGTGTCAACACTTCAGACGTTGCCCTTCTTTGATGATGATCTGGAAGTGGAACCCTCAAAGTCACGAAAGTCACGCAGTGAAAGGAGACGGGAAAAACTTGCATATAATTCTTCCAATATACCTGCAGACCCTGTATGTGACTTGTTTCAGAGTTTTCAGGTGCCCTTCAATATTATCCAGCTCCAGAAGGAGGACACCACCCTTGCACCATACTTCAAGAAGGTGCAGCAGGAAGTTGTGGCCCAAGAGGAGGACACTGACCTATCTGAGAGGTATATACTCCATAAGGGAATTCTCTATCGGCAGTTTGAGTCTCTAAAACAGCTTGTTGTGCCGCAAAGTGTTCAGGAACTAATTCTCAAGTTGAGCCATTCGATTCCCTGGGCTGGCCACCTAGGGAGATTTAAGACTATAGCTTGAATAAAAAAAAACCCACTTGGTAACACTTTATAATAACTACATGCTATGAATCATTAGTTAAGCATTAGTAAATAATCAGTTCATCCTTTATAAAGCATTGTTCCAACATTAATAGTCATTAGTAAGCAGTTTATAAATACAGCTATAAATGC
>JAUCMR010021144.1:0-13947 GCA_032357425.1 Enteromius argenteus | reverse complement strand
AAGTTAGAAAAGAATTGAGAGGCGGAGGTTGGAGGAGATAGAGTGCGAGGGCTTGAGGGGAAGGACCTGTGAGGGAGGAAGAAAAGAAAGGGAGAAAAGTAGGGAAAAGTATGGCGAGACGAGGCAGTAAGAGTAGAAGAGTAGGCGGAGGAGTTTAGGGAGGAGGTTGGGGAAAAGAATTGGGCTGAGGTTGCTGCCCGTATGATTCTTGAGGGTGAGGGTTAGGTGAGAGGCTGGACTGAGGGGAGGGGCAGAAAGGAAGATAAGCGGGAGGGGAATAGAAGGAAACTGGGAAGCAAGGCTGGGCAGGGGTTGAGGCGAGATAGGCGTATGGTGGCATAGGCCTGGACATTAGCTGAGAAGGGGCCGTGCTGCGGGTGCTGGGAGCTAGGGTTCCTGATTGGATTGGTTGAGAGGTATGGCGGTCTGGCGTTAGCAAGGCTGGTTGCGAAGCGAGCATTCGGAGAGCATTTTTAATGGACATTTTTTGGGGATCTGATGTAACTTTTATAGGCATTTGAGGACCAGCGGCCTAGCGTTTGGATCTGCTGTTGAGAGAGTCACTTTTTCTGCAGCTGACGTGGCTGCGCCGATCCTAAAAGAATGCGTCGATAAATATTCATTGCGAAGGCCGGTTATGGAGAGAACAGTTTTTAGGTGTTTCTGGAACCAGAATCTAGATGCCGGACGATAAAACTCTTCTGTAAATAGTGGGTCTAGGGGAGAAGGTGATTGAGTTTCCCTGTAATTCAAAAATGCCCTGAGGGTTTAGTAAGGGTTAATGGGTGATTGCAAGTTGAAAAAATAAATGAAATGGCCTCTCTTTAACTGGTCAGTTTTGCTTTGCTTAATATGAAAGGAGATAGTTTCGTTATCTTGGATGGCTAAGTCAGACATTGTGGGGTGGATGCGAGGGTCGAATTTGGTATTGACGGTGAATTCGGAACAGCGCAAGAATCCGAAAAAAGCTAACGAAAACATGGCGTCCAGGGTGCGATCGACGTGACTAGAGTTGTATCCTACCCTGAGCTTGTGAATGCATGCAGTTAGAACTTAGAGCTGAGAATAATGAGGAACCGGCGTTGGATGAATCTCTGCGTCTGGAGCCAATGTCCTGAATCACTGAAAAGCAAAACGAGAAAGAGAGTCTGCAATTTGATTTTATTTGCCTGGAACATGATTTGTGACCAAAATGAATTGATCGCAAGCAGAAATCCAAAAACCAACGGTTGCGATAAAACCCGCCGAAACTGATAGAAGGGGCTGCGTCGGTAAATAGCTGAATATCAAACGGGGAGGCCACTAGATCTTTGTAAAAGAATGAATGGCAGTTCCATTGCTTGAGGAAAGTTATCCAAAGATTGAGCTCGTGCAGACGGGGGTTAGCATGCGAGATTTGATCTTCGAGCTTGGGGGTAGAGGAATCTAGAGAGAGCAGGTGGGAAACAAACGGACAGCCTTGGGGAATGATTTGCATAGGGAAGTTTAAGTGACCTAGAACAGACAGAAGCTCGCGTTTTGAGCATATGGGGTTAGCTGCGAGGTTTAGGGCGATCAGAATTGTTCTGTTGACCTTCTCTTTAGGTAGGGAAGCGTGAAATTTGATTGAGTCCAGATTAATACCCAAGAATTTGATTGCGTGGCTGGGACCGGCTGTCTTTTCTTGAGCAATGGGGATGCCGAGATCTGCAAAGACTTTTTGCACTTTGGGTAAATTGGCTGCGGGAAAATCATCGGGCTGGGAAGTGATGAGAAAATTGTCTAGGAGATGAATCAGGTGGGGAATTTGATAGTTGTAGGAAAGGATCCAACATATAGCTTCTGAAAGCATGTCAAAGATTTTTGGGCTGCTTTTAGATCCGAAAGTTTGGCAGACTGCGAAGTAGAATTTGTTTTGCCAGCAGATGCCGAATAAGTGCCAGAAAGGAGGGTGGATGGGCATTACTTTAAAGGCAGAAGTAATGTCGACTTTAGCTAGCCAAGCTAGCCAAGCCAACGTTTTTAATCATGGAGATGGCTTGGTCGATGTCGTGGTAATTGAGAGAAAATTCTTCTAACGGAATGAGGCTGTTAATGCTGGGGGTAGCGATATTGTGGGGAGAGGAAAGATCAATTATGAGGCGTTTTTTCCCCAAGAATTTGCGAGTAGCTACCCCAATGGGGCTAACATGAAAAATGTCGAAGGGTGGGGATGAAAAGGGGCTGATCATGAACCCAGCGTCAACTTCTTTCTTGAACAGGAGGTCGACAGATTCTGGATCAGTAATGGCTGACTGCAAATTAGGACATATAAAAGAATTAGATGGTAGGCTGCTCATGCCTGGGTGAAAACCCTGCTTTAGACCTGTTAGGAGATAATCAACAAAGTTAGGATCAGGATGATGAGACAATTTAAAAGCCAGTTGGGAAATATTAACCGGAGAAGACAGGTACTTCTTAGCAATTTTATTTTGTGATTTTAATACAGGGCAAACATATTTTGCATGTGCGCCCCCGCAGGAATTGCAAACGTGCAGGAATCTACATTTTGAGCAGTAGCACCGCCCTGCGTTAAACTCCCTGCAGGAACCCGGACTGGAAGGGCGGAATTGCTGGCCAAATGATTAGGAAGAAGAAAAGCGGGGAACATAGCTAGAGGAACGCAGTGGGGAAGACTGAGGACTGGGGGGAATGGAGGGGTTAATGAAAGGGCAAGTGACGGAGGTGTGGGAAACCGATCTGCAGACCGCACAGGATATATTACGGCAGCCCGTGAAGATGCGATTATGAAGTTTGGAGTCCAGGGCCCCCCAGTGGGGACATTGATTCCACTGGGAGACCCGGATAGCACATTTAGCTGAGAATAATTTATGGTACGTATAGAAGTGGGATCCCCTGTAGGAAAGCGCGTGCTCATCGATGATGGAAAAGAGCTCAAAGTGAGCTCGCGCCTCCTAAGAGGGAAGGCGGAGCATATGACCTCGGAGTAGCAGTTAAAGGCTATGGCGAATTCAGCAAAGGACAATGAGCGAGAGGGGTTATTGTTTGTGTTTTTGACAGTGACGGTGAAATCTCCACAATCAACCCGGCGGTCCGCAGATTCAGGGGAAATAGGGGATAGGAGGGTGAAGAGATTTATATCGTTACCTGCTAAAATCTGAGCTCTAATGTTTGATGGAACGGGGGTGGGGTACGAAGCTAGAGCGTTAGATGGCATAGGCAGAGGAGTTGCTGAGTGTAGCGTGAATGGCTGGTGAGGGAGCGGTGCTGGAGGAATAGGCAGAGCTTGGAGAGAGGCGGGGGCTGAGCTATAGTGAGCTGAGGTAGATGGAAAAGCGAGGAAGGAAGAACAGGAAGGAAAGTTAAGGGATGGGTTAGCGGAGGGGATAGGGAGAGAAGAACCGAAGGCAGAGCTGGGTCCTGGAAACTGCGGAGGCTGATTTAGTCCTCGTGCGATCAGCGTAGTTTGCTGGCTGAAGATTTGGTTGTGGATATGAGGGAGGGAGGGAGGGGAGGGGAGGGGAGGGGAGGGGAGGGAGGGAGTGGGGGGGGGGCTGGCCAGTTCAACTGCTGGGATGCTGGATGAACTGCGGAAGCTGTTTGCGGTCGGTGGGCGTTTGTCGGAGCAGACGAGTTATCTGTTGGAGCTGGCCGGGGTTGTTCCGGCTGATTGAGCTGACTGGTGGAGGGCTCCGGCGCCTTCCCCAAGCTACCGGATGGAGTGGAGCTTGCGGGGCCATGACTAACTTGAGCTGACTGGATTCCTGAGTGAGTAATACGGTTTTTAGTTTTCTCTATCCTTTTGGCGGGGAGAGCGTTAGACTTTAGCGATGTTGGTTATAGAGCGCAAGCAGATACGCTTTTGTTGATTTGCATGGAAACTTGATGCCGGCTTTGGCTAAAGCTTGGCGTAATATTGGGATGGTCAATTTCTCGGTTGCTAGCAATGAAGATCGGGCCGAGGTGTAGGATGAGGCCGGGGAAGCCCTTGGCTCTCTTTGTAGTGGTGGGGAGCGAGAGCGGAGTCTTCTAGGAGAAGTGGCTGGTTGAGACCGAATGGGTCTGCTGCGGCCTCTGATTACGGCCTCGGGCTCGCTTGGGATGTTGGCCGAGGTAGAGGCTAGGCTAGGTTAGCGGCTGCGGAAGGTGGAGCGTTCCCGGGGGATCCGGAGCTCACTGAGGTTTCAGAGTCGGACATGTTGCGGGGTAATCTTATTTCCTTAATGAAAAGAAACGAAGATGCTAGGAAGAGGAAGTTGGCTGCTTATAAAGGTTGGATTTAGTCTTTGATAGGATGATTACAAATAGGGATAATTTGCGGCAGCTGATTATCATTAGTACATGCTCCTCCCGAAATTAGTCTATATGTATATAAACTTCATTTGTCATGAATTCATGACATGACAGCTGCAGATGGCAAATTTCTAAACAATTTTGTGCCATTAAAGCATGTTTGATTTAGTTTAAAAATAATATTGAGTGTTAGATTTTGCTGTATTTGATTGAACAGTAGTTTGGGTGGCTTGCCAATGTATTAGACTTCTCTAATACATAAAATAAGTAAGCTTGACCAAAGTTCTTGTGGGGAGAAGAATTTTTCAAAGGTAGCAGTGTAGTAGTTCTTCAACAGCGATGTTAGCATGTCTCCTTCAAACAATCTTAACACTTGTAACGGTTCTAGTTTTTCCCTAGCTTCTCTGAAGGTCTTCCATAGCTTCTTCCCAGAGTTCTGTCTGTGAGACATCTCAGGATACCTGGAATCAGTGTTACTTTTCCTTTTTTAAAGCATAAAACCCATAAAAATGATGTGAGCTTTGGGTCTTCCAGTGTTTCTCAATGGTGATGAAACAATCAGATGTCCGAGCTCCGCTCTTTGTGAAACTGATACTCGACTGCCATTGGGTCATCTGCGTTCAAGGGGAGGGGCTTATCCGATGGGTCAATAACTTTAAGTGATATCATAACAAAAAGTGTAATTCTCCCTATAACCATGAGAGCTACGGCGTGTTAAGCCAGTGACAGTCAGAAATCGGAAGCGCTTAGTGACGTTCCCCATGTTTCATCTGTCAGCAAAGATGACCTGAGCAAAGATTTGCAGAAATAGCACTACCCAACAATCTACTTGAATGAAAGATTTCAGAAGAAATCAAAATGTACCAAATGTAACAATGTATTTATTTGTCAGGTAAAGTTGAATAATGCCAGTTACATAAACAATTAGAATCAAGTTCAGAATTAAATTAGTTTAAATTAAAAAGTAAATACATAACATAGATTGCTCAAAGATTTAATTAAGGAATGTATACCTGACTTTTAGAAAATACATAGTGCAGAGTGAAAAGCACACACCACACTACAGGCTTATTCTGGCTACAGAATCTACCTGACTAATTTACAACTTTTCCTTAAATACTACCAGAACAAAAGGGCAATAAACATTTATTCTCTGCCCCAAACTGATTATATCACTGTAGAAGTTGTTCTCGCACACCAAATGGTCACACCTGGTGGGGAGCAATATTTACCAGATTTTAAAAGGAAACAGCCCCCAAAAAGCATTTCTCATAATATAGGTGACTACGGTAAAATTGAGACCAATTAACCAATCGCAATGAGCCCTTTAAAATGATTCAATGTCAGATTAGAGGATTTATTGCTTTCTTGCGTAGCATGTGTGCTGTGAGGGTCCCTGAGATTTTGGCTTCACAAGGAATTAATTTCATATGGAAATAATTTCACTTGTTACACTGCTCAAAACTTGCGTTTGAATAGTAAGCAGCAGATTATTTTAATAAGAAACCTTAACTTGCAAGTTCTGAGTCAAAAGCACCAGACTGTCCTGTATATCTTGGAATTGCCCTATAGTCTCTGTGCACAGCCAGCATAGGCTACTCTCCAGGTTAAGGAAATAGTTCTCTGTAAATGCGCTGAACAAATTTAATATTTGTGTTGAACTATTCTGGAATGGTGTTATAAATACACCTTAACTACTGATTTCTAATTGTGTACTCTTTTGGAAGAACAAAGTAGTTTCACTTTCACAACAAAACACAGCGTCTCCAGAACATGGCGCTGGCAACACTACAGCGAGAATAATAGCTTCAATGACTTTCTTGGCATATTAAAAAAAACACACACACCGTGACAGAGAAGTGGGGGCATGTTTAAAAAAGCCGTTTTAGGGGGGTGTGTGGTCAAGTCATAACTTTTATAAATATTTATTTGGTTTTGACACCAATTACTCACAAAAGTAACTAAAAAAATAAGAGAAGGGGGAGCCCAGCAACAAAGGAAGGTATAGCTAAACTAATAAAAACAAACTGGGACTCCCCACTAATAAAGTAAAATAACAAACTAAAGAAAAGGTATTTGGCCTCAAAGAAAACTGTGGCTGTCAGAGAGAGTGAGAGGATATTAACACTACTGTTAGAGGACTTTGAGCCGGGACATACGCAAGATGCGCGCAACTTATAACGTCTATGTACTAACCTGAAATCGCATCTGATGACCAGTGTTGGGCAGTAGGGTTGCTACAAGTAGTGATTCTAGTAGTTTAACTACATTTCTCAGTAGTGTTGTGGTAGCTTCACTGTTTTCTGAATTAAATAGATTTTCAGTAGCGAAGCTCTATTTTTGATCAAGTAGCGCAGTAGCATCAACAAAAGCTAATTTTTTCAAAGCATTTCTGAAACCTGAGCTCAAATCAATATAACAGCTAAGGATCACTGATCTAGGATCAATAAGTGATGCCACCACCGTTAAACCTCTTAACGCCATTGGCTTCTCAAGCTGCTGTCAGTCAAACCTCATTAATCCTTCTGTCTCTCTCTGAAGATAAATAAAGAACTGTTGACTGAATAAGTACAGTGTTTTCTTCTCTCAAGAAACACTATATTTCTAAAGGCTAACGTTTTTTTGTTGTTAATAAGGAACAGAAGATTGCCTTAGTCTTTCATTTGCTGTCGAGTCACGGTCAAATAGCTAGTGCGAAGCGCTGAATCTTTTATAATATGATATTGTGGCCAAATAACAGAAAAAACTGTGCTAACGTAACAGCAGAAAACTGCATAACCTGCAAGTTCACGAAAACATAGATGCAATACACGTACTGCCTCTGATGTGGCAGTAATGACGAGAAAAACATTTGCTGGTCAAAAACTTTGCCGATAAGCCTGTCAAGCTTTATTCTGCAATAACAACCTGCTGGCTGTACATTATCCCACTTATTACATGGCTTCTTGCCACAAAAGTAAATAATTAATAAATAAATCAATAATATAATACAATAACCAATGTGTCACGGTCAGCTGGATGTGCCAGTCCAGAATCATTCATGAACTCATTCCCACAAACTCATGTCTCTGCCCCGCTTGTCAGTTGTCATGGTGATTCATTGTTTGTCTCCGCCTACTGACCTAGATTCATGTGTATAAAACCCGGAAGTGTTTGTATGTGTTCACGGATCATTGTTTCAGTGTTTACCGTCAACCTTGTGTCTTCATTCGTGTGCCAGTTCCCTGTTTTCTAGTCTGTTGGATTTATGTGTTTGCCGACCTTTGCCTGTTCCCGGATCTTCGCCTTGCCTTATCCCCTGGACTCTGATTAACGGTATCTGACTATTGCTTTGTTTATACGTTTTCTCTATTGTTTATGCCTCCACTGCTCCTGTTTGCCAGCGCTCTATTTTGTCTGTCCTGACTCTGAGCATAATAAACTGTTGCATTTGAACCCGCACACTCTTTCGCCTACTCATTCGTGACACAATGATTGTTTTAACTGGGGAGTCAATCGAGTCATCTTCTATCCACTGCTGAAACTATTTTTTTCTGTACATGTTGAAATTAATGTTGAAGTCCTCCATTTTAACTCGTGGTTAAGCCACAGGTTGGCGCCAAACTGTCAGCTACAGCAGAGTGATACATATAATTACTAATGGTCAAGATGATTCGTAGTACCTGGATGAGCCTGTGTTATTTGTTTTACCGGTTGTTATCTGGGAATAACAAACCTTGGAATGTGGCGACTGACCAATCAGATGTAGCTGAGATGTAGTAAACTACTTTTGTCATGTTACTGTAGCTTAGCTTGCTACATTACCCACGGCTGTAGCTTTAATGTAATGAAGCTTAATTTAATAAAGAGTAAATGTTAGCTTAGCTCACAACATTTTTCAAGTAACTTGCCCAACACTGCTTATGGCCGCTTTAGTAGTTCATAGTGCAATCATTTCATGTTGTTGTTGTTGTATTTTTAGGAGCAATTTGTATTTAAATATAATCTTGTTGGGCAACATTTCTAATGCTGCTGTCTTTTCCGCATTACATTGTCTGGGCTTGCACTGCTGTTGGAGCCTGTTGGTTTGTGTGCGTTGCTTTGGCCAGAGTTCCTGTGGCTTACATCTGTTTTGTGTGTGTTTGTGTGTCTATGATTGAGTGTCATTTTGATTGTAGCTCATATTTTGTAAGTTTTGTTTTCTTTGCTGTTTACAACTGCATTTAATTTTTGTTCTAATATTTGATTTATTGATATTGAGTGCTAAGTGAAGGTTAGTGTGAATCACACTTAAATTTAACAAAATAAACACATAAATGAGAATGTTAAGTGTGGAAGTTTTGTCTGTTTTGACTCTCCTGTTTTGACAATTTTGAGCTTTGTAGTAAGATCATTTAAAAGGCTGTAAGTTGTTTGGCCTCTGGGTAGAAACTGGTTGTTTTTTTAATTACAGTGTATTTATTGTTTTGAATTGTTTCTTAAAAGTTATTTAGTTATCTGTGGTTTTCTATTCTCATTTGTTTCATTTTGTGTATTTTCTGTTTTGTGATGTTCCAAGTGTCAAGTCTGTTTTTGTTACAGGAGCTGAGGTCCCGCTCACCTGATTTTACCAAGATTTTACATCTTTGTTGCCCCTGGAACAACATTGTGATTAACCAATCAGATTTGAAGAAACAGTTTAGTTTTTTCTGAAGTTTAGGCTTACAATCAGTGTTTGGTGTTTGTACATCAGTGTCAGTCATGTATCATTTCCTATTATTTTAGGCATTACTCATGGGTAAGGCTAGGTTTAGGTGTAGAGATATGGTCAAGACTATATTTTTGCACTAAAATGTTGTTCCAGGGTCAACAAAATATGTTGACCTAGGGACACATCGCACTTGGCAAAATCAGGATGTGTCTGAGGTCCTGGGTGGGCAGTTAACCAGTCTTTATGCGGGGGATTTCCCTGCATGCGTAAGATAAAATTTGTACCGGTGGGACATCCCTTGACCGTGTGAAGGCAGTGTCCTCCAACAGACGTCAACCCAACTTCTAAATCCATTTCAAGTTGGCATAAGATGGTCAGGTTCAAGTGAATTGTACTGAATTGAACAATAGTCATTAGTTTTTGACATCAAAAACATCTGCGATTTCCATTAAGAGTTTTTGAGCTTCTCATTTACTGACAAGTCTCAACTCGAGGGACAATAATTGTGGTATTTTTCAAGCTTTCAACGCTTGTAATTGCTTGTGATATTGTCTAGGGTGATGAAATACTGATGCATTTTTTCTTTGTCGATTACCTGGAAAAAAGATGTTATTTGTTTTTCATTAAGAACTAACAAAAAGACACTCATATTCTTGAAAGACCCCACCTGGAAAAATGGGATAACGCAAGGGCTTCTCGTTACCACTGTGTCAGGTGTCTTTCATAACCAGAGGTGTCAAGTAACAAAGTACAAATACTTTGTTACCTAACTTAAGTAGAAATCTTGGGTATCTATACTTTCCTGGAGTAATTATTTTTCAGCCGACTTTTTACTTCTACTTCTTACATTTTCATGGAATTATCTGTACTTTCTACTCCTTACATTTTAAAAATAGCCTTTTTATTCCTATTTCATTTTGTCTTGTTTTCATTCCAGCTTGTCGTCGTTCAAAACAAACAAACAAACATCCAGATAAATCGCGCAGTCCGGATAGAGTGAATTTGATTGTGGTTGGATGCGAAACATATACAATTCCAACACCATACTGTTTTGAACGTGATCCATCGCCTCTGCACATAACACAAATCACCTCACACACTCCAGCTCGGACAACAGACAGCGTCCGTGTTTGTGGTGTTGCTCACGTCAAAGCACTGTTTCTCTATATAGTTCAAAAGTGCATTAAATCATATTCGTATTATTGTATCTAAAATTATATACGTATATGGTAAGAAAAAGAGGAGTTACCTCTCAAACATACATATCTTAATTTGATGTTGCTTTAATACTTTGAAAGTTAAATTTATCAGGCCTAATTTTGTTCTGAAGATATAAGTTTGTCCCGTTAGTAATGTGTAACTGCGTGCGGCACCGGCAGGATCACTTGATTTTTTTTCCTACTCATTTTTCAATACTCATTCAAGAATAAGACATTATTCAAAACTATTCTAAATATTTCTTTTATTGTGTACATTCACAAAAAAAACAAAACAGCTGTGTTTTGTAAATAAAGGAAACAAATTGGAGGCTAAAGAGCGCAAAAATGAACTGAAATTCTGCATAGGATATAGGCTGCTACTTGGTGCAGTTTTTCAGTTTTTCTTTTGTTTTGTTAATTTATTATTTTGTTAGAAAAATATATTTGGCATATGGGTATATTTTATATATATATATATATATATAGCTTTGTTAAGTTTTTCTCTGTTCAGACAAGATGTGATGTGAATCGTTTTGCTGCTTTTTGCTTGTATAAAATAAATAGCTACCTGGAAACAAATGTAGGTATTTTTAATGGGTCACAGCCTTGTATCAGTTCGAACTGACTGAAATTAGTAATAATAAGAAATAAATAAAGTAATAAAAAGAATACAACTGCACCTGCTTATTAACAGCCTATTGCTTGTACAAAGGTACATAAAAATGAAAACTCATTGAACTTGTTAAAAATATTTTTATAGGCCTATACAATTTAATGTTTTCTTTTTTGTTTGTTTGTTTCAACTGATGAAGAACAGGTTACTTTTGCACATGTAATTTGCGCAGTAGGTAAAATTATGTATGAAAATAGCTCAAGGGCAAAAATTGTTTTGTGATTACACCAAAACTTCTGCAACAGTTTGTTTTGTTTAAGGATGACGTCATTAAGCACCAAATTTTATAAGTAAAAGGCCAGTTGGATGGAAACTGGCTGGAGACAGCAAAATTTAATTTTTTTTTTAAAACAAATTCTCTTTGTCGATAACAAAACAGAGTAAAAACTGGGCTAATATAAGCTAAGGTTGTAAAAAGTAGGCTATGCTAACTTTGTAACACTTTGTAAGCTTTTGTGCTTAATGGCATTTTCCCCCTTACATTACTTTTACTTTTATACCTTAAGTAGTTTTGAACCCAGTACTTTTACACTTTTACTTGAGGAAAAAACTTGAGATGATACTTCAACTTCTACAGAAGTCTTTTTAAATCCTAGTATCTATACTTCTACTTGAGTAATGAATGTGAATACTTTTGACACCAGTGTTCATAACTTTGTCAACACCCACTTTGGCGTATGCTTTAAAAGGCAGCTGTTCACCAAGTCAGTCACACTCTCTTCCCAGCAGAGCCACAGGAAGCTCTTTCAGAAACCCTTGCCTTCTGCAGCATTTCCCTCCTCCAGTCACCATTCAAAATGAGCAAGATCATTATTTTTAGCAAAGATGCCTTTGAGGGCAGAACAGCTGAATTCAAAGACAATGTCACCAACTTAGAAGAAATGGGCTTTAATGATGCCATCTCATCCATAAAAGTCATCGGCGCACCATGGGTTGCATTTTATAATGTGGATTTCACTGGAAAGCAGCGGGTGTTTGAGGAAGGAGAGTACGCTACCCTTGAAGACGAAGGACAGTTTTCTTCCCTCAAGATGGTCACAGATGACCTGGACAACCCTGAAATCCAGCTGTTTGAGCACACCGACTATGAAGGAGTGAGCATGACCCTACATGAAGAAACCAATCTTCACGACATTGATTTCAGTGACATCGCTTCTTCTCACAAAGTGAAAGGTGGTGTCTGGGTGCTGTACGAGAATGTCGATCGTCAGGGTGACCAGTTCGTGTCTTTCCCTGGGGATGAAGTTCCCAGCTATGAGCCGCTCAACTTCAATGATGTGGTCAGCCATGTGCGTCCCTTGCTGCCGAAGCCATAGACAGCTTCATTCAAAGTATACTTTTCTTGCAGCTGAATATGAACTAGAACTCTATCAAAACGAGACAGGTGGTGGGGAATAACTTTTCTTGAAAATAAACTACTATAACTCCTGTAAGTCTGTAGTCATGCATTCAGACTCAACCTTATCTGCTGAATGTCTTATTGTCATTTGAATGTATTTTCCATGTATGATGATAATGAAATATTGAAAGGGATTTTGGATTTATACTATGCTGAGACAACAAATGCTGTTTTAGTCTGTCAACTCAGAAAATAAAGACACTTCATTATCTTAATGCTCAATGCTTAATGTTTCTTTCTCATTTCCTTTTTGTAATATAAATATGAATATAAAACCACAGTCGAAGTTCACATAATAATAATATGTTTAATTTTATTATATATATATATATATATATATACACACACACATACCCCAAAGAACTAATTAATTACAGACCGATCTCAAATTTTCCTTTTCTGTCAAAAAAAATAATATCATATCGTATTGTATCATATCAATCGCAAGTGCAGTATGGAGTACCTCAAGGCTCAGTACTAGGGCTGTTACTTTTCATGCTTTACATGTTACCCTTGTAAGATATTATTAAGATACATGGTGTTAGCTTGTTATGCTGATGATAATCAGCTCTATATTTCTTTGCGGCCTGGTGAAACACACCAAATTGAGAAACTAATGGAATGCATAGTAGGTTAAAAAAAGCTGGATAATGAGCAATTTCTTACTGCTAGATTCTGAAAAAACGCATAATAAAAAATGCGCATAATATATCGTTCGATATATCGCCCAGCCCTAGTTGATGTTATACATCTCGTTCAGTGAATTGCAGACCAACTCGGTGATCTGCCGTAAAACAGCGATTCTGTGCAAATTCCCTATAGAATCTTAAATGATTCTGATTTGATGCGCGACGATCAAATCATTATTCTTGCGATAGTTTTTCGGCATTAAGATGGTCCAGAGGGTTCTCCCTATCACAAAAAAATTGCTTCGACACATTAATATCTTCAACGGGATCCATAAAAAGAATTTCTTCATGAAACTCGTAAGGTAACGTTTTGCCAACCTTAAATCATACTTAGGAAAATTACATTTAATAGGCTTTATGCAACACTTAAGTGAAAAATAGATGTTTAAGGTACATTCCATAGCCCCGTTCACACTACACGCAACACGCAGTGACAAAGCGACGCGATCCCATTCATTTCATTGGAGAAAAGTACTCTCTGTTTCTCATTCATTCAGTGTAATGAAGGGTCAGAGGCTTTCGGATCCATTTGCAGGCTTTAGTCGTAGTCAACAGCCAGGCTCAGATACACGGTAAACAGATCAATGGAGGTCAAGCAGAATCGTAGTCAAATACCAGGCAGAGATCGAGACAGGCAGCAAATAATCGTAAACAAGAATAAACAGTCCAAGGTAATACACGGAAGAGATAAACACTGGGAAATAACGCTTAGAAATGTCGCCGGGGCAAACAAGACTTTGCTTTAAACTGATCTCAGAACCTTGCTTATAAAGGGGAAGGAAATGAGGAGCACCTGTAGCATAATTAGCCCTAGGCACAGGGATCATGGGAATGTGACTAAACACATGTCAGTTGAGAGTTAGTATTCTGGTGACCGTTCCCGCTGGTGGCGATTGGAGAGAGCCACAGAGGTGCTGTTCATGACAGTATGTATGGACTCTGTCAGGAATCAGAGCGGGATTCAAGTGCGGGTGCAAAAACAAAGACTTTATTTATAAACAGCAGGGCAGAGAGCACAACTCTTCAGAAAAACAAAAAAAAAATCC
>JAUCMR010021143.1:0-13972 GCA_032357425.1 Enteromius argenteus | reverse complement strand
AAACCCGGGATGATAAACTTTCTTCCGTCTGGTTTTGTGCACAAAGGATTTACCTTACTTTCATTATATGGAATAAAAGCTGATAGTGAACGGTTGCGAAGAGAACACGTGCAGGATTATTACTGTGAGTAAATTATTATTATCTAATAACTGAATATATTGTTGTTGTCGTCATCATCATCATCATCATCATCATCACATTAGCCGCGTGACACGAGTTGGTTTATTCAATAGTATTCATGCACCGAAGTGTGTTTTGTAATATGACAAAATAATAAGCAGTTAGTGGAAACGAGTAATAAACAATATGTAAACGGCTGAGCATTGTTACAGAGATGACAGATGATTATTTTGATCTCTGTGCGATATATTATCAGTAATGAAAAATCCCATAATGTACAGTAATTTCAGAATCACTGAGGAGCAGTGGTTAAACTTTAGTGTAACGAAGTCATACTTAAGTATTTTAGGGAGTTTTTATATTTCGGCCAACTTCTACTCTACTGTATTTCCTAATTCAAATGTATAGTTCTACTCCGATATATTTCCCCGAAATATATTTACTAGAACAAGTTTGCAAGTTTCCTGAGAGCACCTTTGATCTTGTAACAAATGCGTTCAACCGCGGAAGATTTCATTTCAGCTCAAGTGTAGTCTGTTTTTTTTTTTCTGCAGTGATGTTGATTGTTAACAGCAGGTGTTCATCACCAATGCTCAACCATCATTTAACTTTATCACTTAATTATCATAAAATATAACTCTACTTCAGTGTTAATTTCACTCTATTTAGATTGAGACCAAACTCTGGCAGATGTTCATCATTAATGCTCAATCATCATTTAATTATTCACTTAATTAGCTCGTTAACTTTAACTCTGGTGTAGAGTTAATTTAACTCTATTTAGAGAGGGACCAAATGTTCTTTGAATAGAGTTTATTTAATCTGGGGAGTTTGCTATGACTATACATTTGCTATATATGTATGTGACTTTTATCTTTTAGACAAATCCAGTTGGAGTTATAATTAAAAAAATTGTCCTGGCACTTTTTAACTCAATCTTTGCTGTGTATTGTTTTTTGCCTTTACCAGTCCAAAACATGGTAAATAAAGTGTGCACAAACGTATTAAAATGTTCCTCACACAGCTCTGAGGGGTAAATTAAGGCTGCCCTGTAGCAAATTAATTTATTCAAATTGATATTAATGCTATGTTTTTTCTCACTTCTGATGAGGAAGACGTTCAGGCTGGTGACGTAGTACGTATCCATTTCCTTATTTTAGCAAAGGAAAATCAGTCTCTTTGTCTTATTTCTAAATCCTCCCATTTCTAATTTATTTCTGATTTATGACCAGCGTTTTGTTTTGTTCTCTCGTCACTAATCACACAACGCAATGTGTCTTGTGTTGTCCACCCGTGTTGTCCTGTTTTTCAACTGCCTGATTGCCTAACTAGCAATACTAGTGGGGGAATAAACACGGGGTGGGGGGAATCAGAATTCAGCGCTACACCTGGACTGCTTCTGCATGCCACAGACAGTATAAGCAAAACATTTTTCAGTTGAGAAAGCCAATTGTAATTTCTCAAACGTCACTTATTTAATTGAATTTAAAGTTTAGTCATGTCTTTTATGTTATTGGTCATGAGAAGAGGATTGGAGATCTCTGCATAATGTAGCATCTATGGCCATCAGCATTTCTATCTTGCTACCCCAAGAGATTATAGGATTTGTGATTTCATGATTTTAGTCCTTGTTAATTTTTTTATTTATTTTTTATTGTTTCATTCTGTGACCAATATTTTTGTTTAGCCATTAGCCATTATTAGCCATGTTTAGTTTCTATCTGCTCATCTCATCTTTTTTTTTTTCCTTCCAGTGAGCTCAGCATTGTTGTCGATAATTCAGTTGTACATTTTCCCTAGTTAGTTGATGAACTAACCCTCTTTTATCTGATTGGTGAGTCAAGCACCCACTTCTAAATTCATTTTTCTTTAAGACCTAAAGCTGGACTGGTACCTGTTGGAAAGCAGATTGAAACACAGAATTCAAAGAACTGCTGGGTGTCCAGTACACAATCAAGATTAATTAGTTAATAAAATAGTTTACAAAATTTAAAGCAGTCTCTATAGTGATCATTACATATGCACATGTGAGCACAATGTGCTGGAAGTGGTTCTGTTTGGATCATCAGTCTGTTGAAGTTGTTTGGCTGTTTCACTGGGTCTCAAAGGCCTGGTGTGAGCTGAGTTATTTCTCTTCTCATTCTGGCTTTTATTTGCTGCTTCCAGAGTTCTGCATTTCCAGATGTTCTGTTCACTCAAAAGTCTCAAGTGAAAGGGTGGGAAAGTTCGTCAGCCCCTCCTCTCCTTCTCTTTGCAGCTGTGTCTGCTTCTTCTCCGCTTTGTTTGACAAACTCCAGTTCATTGCTTTCCTTTGTAAAGGCACTGTTTCTGCAAATTGAAACTTTGTAAACTTTGACTAAATTGTGTCTGAGCAATCAGCCCTTTATATCATTTTCACTTTTCAATCATCTCTATCAATGCTTCCTTAATAAAAACAGCAGTTCCCTTATTATTTTTAAGTAAAGCAAGTTCTTCATTGCAGAAAAATAGCAAGCAGTTCTTCTTTGCAAATTTCAGAAAGCAGCAGTAATCTAATAGGTTACTTCCATAACCAACGCATAGAGAGGGAGTGTAGGCCAGTTTTGGACTAGCACATCCATCTCCTTTGTGAAATATGCTGGGCAGCGAGTATTTTCGTCTGAGGCAAATAGGTCTATTTCTGCTTTTCCGAATTTGAGCCATATTAAGTGGGTCGTTCGGGGGTGAAGCGTCCATTCTGTTGGACTGACCTGACCTCTTGACAGCATGTTTGCGCTCTGGTTGAGAATGCCCTGTATGTGAGTCGCTCTTATCGAGCGAAAGTGTGGTAGGGCCCACTTTAGGAGGCGCGCTGCCAGTTTGTAGAGGTGTTTGGATGAAAGGCCCCCTTGACGGTTTATGTATGAAACCACTGTCATACTGTCCGAGCGAACCAGAACGTGACTGTCCCTCAGATGTGGTAGAAAGAAATTGACGCGCATGACACACTGTCATCATTTCCAGACAGTTGATGTGTAAACTGCTGTCTTTCTGTGACCGGAGGCTGGAGAGCCCTCGTGCAGCGTGCCCCATCCTGTTTTGGAGGCGTCTGTGAGCATCACTCTCCGCCTGTTCACCACATAAAGAGGGATGCCCTCCTGCAGCCATTGAATGTCTGTCCATAGGCGCAGCACTGAGACGCAGGCTGCGTCTATTTTTAGCTTTAGGCGGCCGAGATGCCAGGCTTGCGGCGGCACCCATGCTTTTAACCAGGACTGCAGCGGTCTCATGTGCTGACATCAGACCGAGCATCCTCTGAAAGGCTTTTAGAGTGCGTTTGAGGCCGGGCTCGAAAGAGGCCGCGCTCGCCTGTATGAGCGCCGCTTTCATCTGCACTGAGTCTATCACTGCTCCCAGAAAAACTATCTGTTGGCTGGGCGCCAGCTTGCTCTTTGCAAAATTCACTCTGAGCCCGAGGTGATGCAAATGGCTGAATAAAATCTCCTTGTGTCTCACTGCTTCTATCCATGATTAGGCTAGTATGAGCCAATCGTCCACGCGGATTCCCATCACTCTCAGAGGGGAAAGCGCCACGTCCATGCACTTTGTAAACGTGCGGGGGGCTAGGGAGAGACCGAAGGGCAGGACCGTATATTGATATGCAATCCCTTCGAAGGCAAATCTTAAGGATGGTCTGTGATGGGGAGATATCTGAATGTGAAAGTAAGCATCTTTCAGGTCCAATGAAAACATCCAGTCTTCTGGCTGGATTTGCGAGAGGATTTTCTTTAGAGTTAACATTTTGAAGCGCCGTTTCTGAAGGGGCGCAATTCAACACTCTTAAGTCTAGAAAGGGCCGTAGCCCACCGTCTCGCTTTGGGACTAGAAAATACCGGCTGTAATGCCCTTTTTCTCTGTCTGAGGGGGAACTATCTGAATCGCCCCTTTTAACAGTAGCGTGTTAAGTTCGGCTCGCAGCACTTGAGCGGCGGGGCTCGCAACTGAAGTATGAAGGATTTTGCTGAAGGGCCTTGGTTTTATTGCAAACTGAAGGCAGTAGCCGTTTTCTATTATCCCCAAAACCCATTCTGATACCCTGGGAATGGCGCGCCAGGCATTGAGTCGGGGTGATAAGGGATTTATTGTGTCTATAGTTATGTCGCTGTGTAGGGACATGTAACTTGTGACTTTTTGTTTGTGTAAACTGCTCTTTATAAGATTTTGTTGGGTTGCCTTTAAAAAGGCGTGCTGTGAGGGCGCTTTTACGGACCCTGTTGGTGCAGCATCTATGTTGTTTTCCGTGCCCATCACTCCGTGAGGCAGTGGGTGCTGAAGGATGAGCAGCTTGTGGGGCGGTCCGCCGTCGGCGAGACCGTTGTCCGGCCGTTTCCTTGCTAGGACGACTTCTGAGGCGGGGGGTCCAGCACAATCTTGGGCCGGGGACCCTAGGAAACAGGAAAACATAAGAGGGTGAGCGA
Source organism: Enteromius argenteus (assembly GCA_032357425.1). Taxonomy (NCBI): domain Eukaryota; kingdom Metazoa; phylum Chordata; class Actinopteri; order Cypriniformes; family Cyprinidae; genus Enteromius; species Enteromius argenteus. Next base: position 9,415 of record JAUCMR010021143.1, on the reverse strand, counting down.
GAGAGGTAGAATGTGAAACAGCTTCATGAGGATTGTGCAGCTCGAATGAGATGTACTAATCGTCACATGAAACACACACTTGAGGAGGCTGATACTGTCTGAATAATTCGCTCAAACATACTCAATTTCAATCGCGAATTCATTTCTCGCCTTGGGAGGGAAGAAAATGAGAGCGTGAGGGAGTCAGCGCGGTACGAGCGAGCGCGCTAGACTGTAAAACAGCTTCATGAGGATTGTGCAGCTCGAATGAGGTGCACTAATCGTAACATGAAACACACACTGAGAAGGCGGATAAAGTCTGCATAATTCACTCAAATATACTCAATATACTGAATCGTTAAAACAGATAAGGAGCGGGGAAGCGAGCATAAGCTGGCATGCGAGCGACTGCTTAGCTGTTCATACGGCAGCCGAGGAGAATAAGCAGCTCAAAGGGGCTTATTTACTCCTACAAAAGCCGGCAGAGCAAAGGACGGGAGAACACTCTTTCTCACGAGGAGGTGAGTCACGCGGGGGGCTGCACCGGCGTGATATCACCCATCTCGGAGCGCCGCCCTCGGCCCCGCTGTCTTTGCGAGACGGGGGAGCGCGAGGTCTGGCGCGAAGAGTAACCATACTCATTAACTCACAATACATGCAGTCCGGTCCGGCGATGCGCAGGCAAAACAGCGGCGACCAGGCATGTTGAGTCGAGTAGAATAAAGAGAGAATCTCTCTGAAGTCAAGCCAGGCGGCGGCAGGGGAATTATCCAGCTGCAGACAACAGAGGAAGGCTTCCAGTCAGGGACAGCAAAGATTCCGTCACTGAAGGAGAATAATCTGAAGATGGCTGGCTGTCTCCGCTATTATATACTGCGGGACACGCCCCCTTCATGCAAAATAGCATGACCCGCGGCCATTGGCTCGCTGTAGACGGCGACTCGCCGGTTGGTTGTAGATAAAACCACTGCAGCGGCCAATGGCCTGGCAGTTAAAAACTGCGTTATTAAATTAGGCTTCAGTTAGGGGAAAAATAGGAGTTTTCCCATAGCGCTTTAGCAGACGCAGTACGAGTGAAATGTCGAAAGGGAACTACCTTTATTATATACTACAGTTAAACAAAAGAATCCTTCCTTTTTACAACAGCATAACATGCATATTGTAAAATAAAGACTGTAAGCATGTTTGGCGCGCTGTCTGGGGAGCAGGCTGGGAGCTAGGCAACTAGGTGGCGAGGGTTGGGCAGAGCCCGGGGCCCAGCCTGGTCCCCGCATGCCCCCTGGGAGGAAAGTGAGATGAGTGAATAGAGCTTCCAGTGATGCGGGCCGTAGTGAAGCATTTGGCTGTTGATAGAATAAAATATTCCAGCGGTCCCCCCAGAGTGAGTTTTTTTTTAGGCGACCGTTATTTTAGAACATTTGCCCTTACTGTTTCCATGGCGACGCGTCTTGCTTGTCACGTAAATTTGAATGGGTTGTTATTGTTGCTTCCATTGACATCTGTGTGTATTTTACAAGCTCTAAACGTATTATTTCGCTAGTGCTTATGTGTATTTAAATGTCTGAAACCTAAAATATGCATTATGTTGTTAAGAACACTGTATAGTTGTGATAATATGACAAGCACAGTGCACATCTCTCTCTGGCTCAGCGCCAGCAAACGCGCGAAAGCTCAATTTGAATTCGGCAGTTATGCGACATCGTTCATCGAACGTTCTAAATCCCATATGTGGGACCTTACTCCCAGGGGCACGGAAAGAAAAATCCCATATGTGGGACCGTACCGCTCAAAAGGATAAAATACAGAGACAGACTCTGACAACAATGATTTCTGGAGATTAGGTGTCTCCGACCAAGCAAGCCGAAGGCGATAGTGGCAAAGAACCAAAACTCTGTGTGTGGGAGAAAAAAACCTTGGGAAAAACCTGGCTTAGTCGGGGCCAGTTCTCCTCTGGCCGGATGCCTGACACTTTAATGATTAATGAGGCGGTGTAAGGGGCCACGGAGGGATGCAGATTTTTTGCAAACATCATTTAATCAACAAGTTCCATTACTATTGTAAAATATCTATGGCTTTTGACTTAACATTTCTATAAACTTGGTCACCCAGTCTTGCTCTCTTTCAGCATTACACTACACAAGTTATCTCAAACTTAAATCTCAGAAACTCTGTAGTGTATTTATTTTCATACTCTTTCTCAGGGATAACAAGATACAAATCTTAAGACGTCTTTAGATATAAGATATAAAGTTTTAAGCACATGCAATCTTTTTATTCATCTATTAAGATATGTTATTAAGTAATAATTAATTAATCTATTATAATTTCAATTATTTGCAAAGTCCCTATCTTAGAATACTTATTATTATTTTTTTAAAACAACATTTTTACAAATCCTTTTATTTTTAGAGCTCATACATTCATCCTTTGTCCCTCTCTGTGTCCACTCTGCCCCTTTTATACAGTTTCTTTAAGGCGTGTTCTATACAGTACCTTATGTATATAATAGATTTCTCCCTAGGGTGAAAGAGAGAGGCCCCCAGACTTGTTATGCTACATCTGTTTCTTATTTCTGAGGGTCCATACAGTTTCACCATGCAGACCTCTGTCTCCCACTGACTTGTTATGAGAAAGAAAGGGGCCCAGTTATATTAATTCCACATGTGTCTTATATTCTGCGGGTCTGCATCTTTTCTCCATGTCAGCCTCTGACTCCCTCACAAGCATGTACATACATATGTACACTGTAAAAAATTGTACTGGCAACAGAGTTTCCAGGAATATACTGTTAATTTACAGTCCTCTACCGTTATTTTACAGCTCTTCATTTTTACAGCATGTTACCGTTATACTACCATGGAAATGAACTCTGCTCCAATTGCTTCAGACAGTTTGAGTTTAAATTACTAGTATTCATACAGTGTTAGTAATGTGAACTTATATCATTCAAGCTCACTGAGAAGAAATGTCTTAGTACAAAACAGCAAACATTTTAAATAACTAAAAACATGTCTTTAACTCAAATTGTTGCAGTTTATCATCAGCTATAACACACATAAGCTGAAATACTTAAAAAGCTCATCACTGCTTCAGTTCCTGTGTTTAAATAAAGCAGCAGAAAATCTGCGTTTGTGTCTCATTATTGACTTAAGCACAGACTCTACTCTCCAGCTCAATGGTGACTCACAAAACTACATTAAACTAACACATCTCTCTTCAGAAAAAATACATTCATACAGTTCAGTTAAATATTTACTCTCCTTATCAGTTCAAAACTTTGCAGAACTGTTTTCGGTGTACTTTAACTAATATTTCAGTAAAAATAGCTTTTTTTGTTTGGTTAATCTGACTGTTACATTTTACAGTAAATTGCTATTTTTTCCATGAATTAACAGTAACTTACTGTTAAATTACATTGCATGCTGTTTTTTTCTCATCTTACGTCTTTAACCCTTTAAACCCCACAACAAAACCCTTATGAACACTGATAATGTGTGCACACTACAGAATGTTAAAGTAAGACTGAATCAGTGTTAATGAGATAATTCTGTAATTAATTAAGAGATGATTGAGCATTAGTGATGAACAGCTGCTGTTAACAAACATCACTGAATGAAAGAGAAACACAAGAAACAACCAACTTCACACACATCTTAGATGAAATCAACTGAAATAAAGAAGACATTAAATCTTAAACAACTCCTAAATCAGCATCATCAGCTTCACACATTACTAACCAGACTGATGTTATTTCTGTCAGACGTCTACAAAAGTGCTTATTGAGAGTTAACAGAGATTTAAGCAGATATTCTTCTTGTTTTTGGACACTACCATGATGGAGATCAGTGTGAGCTTTAGTTGGGTTCTTGTAACAATGTTCATGAAATATTATGTTCACTTGCTTTTTTTTCCCCTTGTAGTCTCTTCTCTTACTAAAGGGTTGTAATAACATACTAGATAATGAACATGCATTAATACATGACTAACAATTGAAAAAAAAAGCTGTACAGTGCAAAGAAACACACCACAAGAATCAGCGAATGGATATCAGCAACGGTGACACTCAACAAAATAAATAGATCAACATCACAAAACCGGCTACTAAAACTCGACACAAAGCACAAAATAGAAACGTTAATTCTACGTGAAAGAATTAGAGAAATTAAGTGGACAATTCAGTTGCATAATTTACTCATGTTGCAGTGCATGCTGGGAGTCATGGGTGGGGTTACTGTGCTGGTACCCAGCATGCATTGCAGCATGATGCTTTTGACTCACCATTTTGAGATTCATAAGCTGATAATTGATGTCTGTATGTGTCCAAATCAAACCGTAGAACACAGTTTTGTGCAAAAGCCTTAATTTTTTTTTAATAATTTATTTTTTAGTATCATAACATCAAATTCTGATTCTGATGATGTTAAACACAGTTACAGCAGCCAGTAAGAAAATCAAGTGTTAAAAAGTCAAGGGCTCAACTAAAGCAGACGCTGATCACAACAATGGTGAGGTCAAACGAAAGCATCTAAATGTCTATTAAATCTCAAAGATTTTTTGTAGATATGACAGAAATAAAGTCAGACTGTAATGTGTGAAGCTGGTGAAGCTGTTTGTGGAGTTGTTTAATCATCCTCTGCTGCTTTATTTCAGTTTATTTCATCTAAGGCTGTGACTGAAGTCTGTCGTAGTTGTATTTCTCTCTCTTTTCTTCAGTGAATGTGTTTATTAACAGCAGCTGTTCATCATTGTCTGAATTCACTCATTAGTGTTCATTCTCTCTGTCAGGTGGACTAAATTAGTAAACTCATGTAGGGAGTAGTGAATGAGGGTGTAGAGTGTGATATGAAACACAGTCTCTGAGTGTTGACTCGGAACAATGTTGTTTTAAATTGTAATAGTATTTCACAATATTACTTTTTTCTGGATTTTTAATCTAATAAATGCAGCCTTGATGATCATAAGAAACATCTTTTAAAAACCATTAAATATCTTACTGACCCCAAATTTTTGAAAGGTAGAGTACATATTATGTGATAAACAGGAGTTTCAAATACATAAACCCAGCAAACAAAATTACATAACTAATATGTAACTGCAACATAATCTGGTGATCAAAGTTATATTGTGGCGACATAACTTAATTACGTCGTGGCAGCCGGAAAAGTGAAGGGTGCCTACATCGCCATGACTTAGTTATGTGGCCAGTTTGTAATGGTGACGTCATGGCAATGTCACGGATCAGTAGTTTTGTGCTGATCATTTTGGAGTTTTTTATTTATTTTATTTTAATATTATTAATTTTTTGTGGGTGGACATGCATAGCTTAACCCAGTTTATTTCCTCATATGACCAAACTAACGTAAGGTCCGTTCCAACAGCTGTAAATGATGAATGCAGACTCAAAATGAATTCTGTTTTATTTATTTTGAAACACACAAACCTATACTCGATTTAAGACGTCTGAATCGCGCCCTCATGAGACGGTCGTTCAAAATGCTCACATTAAAGACTATTCTCTCTCAAATTCAGCCAGGAGACTGGCTGTTTTCACTGGATCTGAAAGACTCGTACTTCCACGTACAGATAGCCCCTCATCACTGGCCATTCTTGAGATTCACCTTTGAATGGACAGCATATCAATACTGTCAGGGCACTGAGAGCCTACGCTGAGAGGTCAGCCACCTTCAGACGGTCTTACCAGCTGTTTATATGCTTTGGCGCCCGCTCCAAAGGGTTACCGGTCTCAAAGCAAGGGCTTTCTAGGTGGGTTGTAGACACTATCTCGCTAGCCTACTCTTCGTTGGGCCAGAACTGACCCATAGGAGTAAGAGCCCATTCGACTAGAGGTATGGACATTAAACTTGGAGAAGTAGTTGGTTCGTACTGAGGTCTGGCAACACTGAGCGTCACCGTGCGTTCACATCGCCGCCGGTGAGAGTGAGAAAATTCGCCCCGCCAACGATGCTGTACATAGATTTTTGGACGCTCTGACATAGATTGAATGCTTGTCTTGTATTTGCTTTTATAATGCTTGTATGGGCAGATTTGTATAGAAAGGCACAAGCTAGTGTTGGAAGAACAATTAAAACAGCAAAAAGAGAGTATTGGATAAAGTTGTGTAATACAATAGGTACAGTAGAGAAAGGATATTCATAGGGTTTGGAGTATGGTGAGAAAAATTAATGGGATTAGGAGAGAGTATAGATATCCAACATTAATCAGTAATGGGAAGATGGCCATTCTAGAGGAAGAAAAAGCTGAAATGATTGTAGAAGCATTTGTCAAAATATTTAAATTCATGACAATCTATCAGTATACACTGGAGAAATTATTGCAATTCTATTGGCATTGAATATATGGATATGGTATCATTTTGTTGGGTACCAGCCCACATAGGTATTAAAGGAAATTAATTAGCAGATGAATGTGCTAAGTTTCAGGAAAACCAAAAATAGATTTTAAAGTAAATTTTAGTAATAGAGAGATGAAGGTTTTAATTAAACAAGTTGTGAAGAGTAGATCGCAGAAGCAATGGGAAGAGGAAAGAACAGGAAGATGGTTTTATAAGATCCAAAGAACTGTGGGTAAAGGAAGAAGAAGAAGAAGTAGAAAGGATTAATCTATTTTATCTAGATTTGGTCATACAGCACTGTATAAAATAAGCTACATCAAAATGTATCTATTGTGATCAAGAGGATTCTGTGCATCATATTATAATGGAATGTACAATGTATAATAGCGAAAGGATTTTATTGGAAGATAATTTGAAAATAGGGTGAATTTTAACTTGATAGACATATTACAAAGTCTTATGATGATTGTATACATTTTTTAATGTTATATCTTAATAGGACTGATAAGAGGATATAGTAATAGGGTACAGTCTTGCGTACTTTTCCCACACTCCTAACCAGCAGATGGCAGTAATGCATCTTGAAGTTATATGTCAACCGCCAAAAAAAAAAACGAAAAAGAAAATGAATTCCGACGACTTGGACTAGTGATGGGATTTATGGCTCTTTGAGGGGATCCGGATCTTTTGAACGGCTCTTTTGGCTCTTTTTAAATAACAGTTTTAAGAAGCCAGCTTGGGGGCATCTCAGTTTATCCTGGAAATAATTACTGGGAGGAATGATGAGGTGAGATTTGTAGGCAAATAATTAAAACAAAAACAACAAAAAAATAAAAATAAAAAAATCTCATCAAAAGGTGTTTGTATTACTTTTACAAATAGTCGACTATATTTTTCACACACAAATCTAAATGGACATATTTCAAATAATGTTTTTGCTGAGATGGCCAGTCAATTTGAGAAAACATTAATTATTTTGTATACTACATAAAGATGTAGTTTTGCGTTGCGATTACGCAATGACGTCATCACGCAAAGTAATATGTTAATAAGAACCTATTTATTGTGCATCTGGATGTAATGTTTTAATATAATATAATACACGGCGCCTCAGAAAGTAGAGACATGACGGGCTTACGCTTGTCAAATACTACGTGATGACATCACTAATATGCAAATTAGTGCGTGACATCATTTGGCTTTAGCTACTTTTCATTGGAAATAGTTGGCAACACTGATGCTGTTAGGCAGTAGCACCTCCCCCTATAACTGTTCTGTCTCGCGGAGGAGCTATTTGTGTGCATCTGTGTGAAACACGCATAGGAAAAAAAGAACAACATAAAGAACGCCTCCCCCCCCCAGCCGCAACTCGGCTCCCATCGTTCATGTTTAAGAGCCGTTCAAAAGAATCGGTTCGTTCGCGAACCTCACTACTCTAACTTGGACGCTCTCGCCGCCGGTGGTGTGAACGCACGGACAGCCTGGTTTAGATTTCACTGGTTTTATTGGTCAGTGTACGATTGGATAGCTTTATTGAAATGCATCAAAGGTTTGGATATCAATTCAAAATGTGGGCGTACTCGGTAACGGACTATGATTTAAACATATTGAAGTAGATTATTTTGCTAAATTTGTACTTAAGTACAAGTGAAGGTAACGTTACAGCTTTAAAAACACACTCAAAAAAGTACAAGTACGCGAAAGAACTACTTAATTACAGTAACGTGAGTAGTTGTAATTCGTTGACTCCACCACTGGTACTAGCCAGTCTGTGTCATTATTTTGCTTTTATAAATCGTTACGAATTACTAGAAATAATTTCCCTGTCTTGCGCGCTGTATGTCACGTCATGCGATGGTAGGTGGCGGTAATGCTCAAGAATGCGTAACGTTACCGCCAATAAGAAGAAGAAGAAGAAGAAGAGGTAGTAGAAGAGAAAGAAGAAAAAGAAGACTAAAAACATATATATATATATATAATTCGAATTCGTTTTCTGAGGGTGAAATTGGTGATCATGATTTATTTTTTTTATCCACTCGCAGTGACTTTACTTCACCATGGTGAGATCTTGTTCATTACAATTTCCTTGTATTATGATTACGAATATGATATGAATATGATTATTTTCGTCTAGCATTATAAATCAGAGCCTGAAGCCTTGTTTATAGTTTGCTTGGCTCCGTGGCGCGAGCTTCCGCAAACGGACAAGACGGTTATATATTTACAGTTGTTTAAAACAACAGGGACTCTAAGTGATTGCCCTGCCCTCTTACAACAGGAAACAGCGGTGAGAAGTAACAAACTTGCCAGTAGAGCTGAATAAAATAATGAATTAATTTATTTATAAACTTATTTGGTTGTATGTTAATTTCACACTTGAAAACCTTTGTTTTTAATATACCACTACACTAAAAAATAATCAAAGCAAACGAAAAGCAAAATACACTACTGTAGATATAAAACTAAAAATGCTAAATTGAACAACAATGAAATATTATTTGATAATGTCATTAATCATTACAATTTCATTAATCGGGGACTGATGGAGTGTAAAGTTTACATCCCTGATAGCACACATACATCTAGGAGATGTCTATTTGACATCTACATTTACATCTGCAAGACGTATTATTTAGGTTGTTTGCTCATCTGCAATACTGCGGAATGTCTGCGTCTATTGGACGTCTCTTGTAGATGTCAAATAGACGTCTAGATGTCTTTAAGATGTTTATGAAAGACGTCTGCCAGCAGATGCTTTCCAGATCTTTAACAGACATCTTGCAGACGTACGTGTGCTATCTGGGATAAAGCTGTTTCCGTTTCACATTTAAGTACCGGTACAGACGTGACTGTTTGGCCAGAGTTGCCTTGAATTCGTGCGTCTTCGGAAGCGGAGCCGTGTGGAAAGTTACAAAAAGTGCTGTGCACCCCGCCGAGCGAAAAGAGGCCGGAGACTGAGGTCTCTGCAGAGCAAAAGTGAGCATTTCTGGGCATTTTCAAACTGCTCGGTATTTCTCAATCATGCAATCAAAATGATCCCCCTGACTTAACCCTACCCTCACTATAAAGTCAGCCAATCAGGTA
>JAUCMR010021140.1:0-13998 GCA_032357425.1 Enteromius argenteus | reverse complement strand
GCCTGCTTGTACTCTGACTCTGTCTATTAAACTGTTAGCAAATGGATCCGCACGTCTTCTCGTCTCTGCCTCGTTACCATAAGATTATAGAGGATGTGCTTAATCTTTGCAGTGAATCAAAGAAGAAAAAAACATGTTTGTCTTTTAGATAAATATATAGATTTTTTTTGTGTGTGTGTGAAACAAGCACTTGATTTTGGAAGGTTTCACCCAAAATGTGACATAATCTATCACATTTATAATGATGTGTACTGTAAAAATGCAATCATGCAAAGATCTTACACCTAAACGGCTATCTATCACTGATCAGTGAATGAGGGTGAAGGACTTGCCCTTCTGCAGCAGCCATCACAGTCCTCCGGCACATGTATTGACACAAGATCACAGGAGCGTGACGTTTGCTGTGTGTCCGCATGAGAGGGAAAAGAACTTGTTTTAGATAGAAATCAATAAGTGCAGCTAGTAGACTGGGCACAGCTATGCATTTTCATTGCGAAGCGACAGCCAGAATCAACTAAGCATGACCTGCCATAGGCAAAGCTCCTGCACACAACAGCCCAACAGCATGAATATTGAAAATGGACTCCAAGCATGTCGATCTCTCAGAATTGAGCGGCAGAGGGGGCTAGATTTGACACTCGCTGAAAATAAATGGCCCCTGACATCTCTTATAGGTGAAAGTCATTCTAGCAGTTTTTTAAGTGCCAAGTATAAATCTTTTAAATTATAAATCAATGAATAGTTAATAGAATAATAGGAATCTTTATAAATATTTGAGTGGATTAGGACTGGCGTGTATGTGTGTGAATGCGGCTTATACAGAAGAGCTATACACTACTACTGCTCTCAACAGCTTTTAACTGCAATTATATGCTGTCTTTGAACACAAATCCTTTCAGTGTCCAATTAACAACAGAATTGAGCTCAGTGGCCTTTGAATATAATAAAACTGATGAACCACTAACAAAAATACAGCATGTTTTGTTAGTTACAGCAACGGAAGACTTTTTAAAGTCCTATTAGGTATCAATGCATTTTTTAATTGTATTACCATTTTAAATGTGCCATGTTTAAAAAAAAAATACTTTGAAGTACCATGCAAATCACATGCTATATGAACATGGCAGTCATTTAGAACTATGACATTACCAAACAATTCAATCATCATACCGTAATGCTGCTACAACACCATTTTTCCTCTTCATCATAATCTCAATTAAGATTTGATCTGGTTAAACATACAATATTTATGATAATAGATGAAGCTGTATTTTATTTTACATTTAAAATATATTACATTTAAACGTTGTTTTAAATAACAAACTACACTTAAATTAAAATCAAGCATGTTAGTCAACACATCAAAAATTGTAAAATTGTCTTTAAAGGGTTAGTTCACCCCAAAATAAAACTTCTGTCATTAAGTACTCACCCTCATGTTGTTCCAAACCCGTACAACATCAGTGGCTCAAGTTCAGTTTTCAGTTAATAAACAAAAATAACATAATTTACCCAACCATTCTTCTCCTCCAAGTTTCGTCTTCCACCATTTTGGAGAGTATTGCATTTTTGTGTTTGTGTAAAACAAAGTATTCATGTAGTGTCGCAAAACTGAAGTTGAGCCACTGATGTCACATGGACTGTTTTACCAATGTTTTCTTACAGCGTTTCTTGACCTAGGATCATTTCAGTTGTATTTCTTTCTATGGAGGGTCAGCTGGCTATCTCATTTCATCCAAAAAATCTTAATTTGTGTTTGAAGGTCGAAGGTCTTACGTTTTTGGAACGACATGAGGTTGAGTAATTAATGACAGAATTTTCATTTTTGGGTAAACTTACCCTCTAAGCGTGTTTAGTAATCTATTAACACGCTTTAAATGCTTCAAGGGTTATTTTGACTTGTGATTGGCCCTTTTTTACAATGTAATAGTCAACGGTAAAGATCTGTGAGTGTAATAGTGCATCATTTGTGCATTATTGTTTTCGTTATAGCTCACTGACAGAGATCCGTTAGCGCTGTTGTCATTTGTCGCACCAAATGAGTTTGGTCACATGACTTGTTATGGTCACAGTCACTGTGATTTGGAGAATAAGCCGAGTCGTTAGTTTTGCTGACATTGCATGCTTTCCCAGTGGATGAATTAGCTCCATTTATTTAGGGATGGATGACAAACGCTGTCATATTAACAAAGGAGGGCCGCTGAATAGATCACTCCAGACGTAAACAGGCCCCGCGAGACTGTTTCCACACACAGAGTCTTTATCTGTTTGATGTCTCCACGTCTTTTTCTCCCACCAGGAATTAATTTTGCGGAACATTACCGCCACGCGGTTGTCTTTTTCATCTGCTCGGCTGGAAAAGTGACACTAAAGGTGACAGTTCAATTTGCGCGCAATGGATGGCTGCTATCAGAGCCTTGCAGAGTTGTTGATTTTTATTTTGCCTGCCAGTGCTATTATGAGTTCACCAGGACCTCCGAACCGCAGTCATCTCATCTGCCTCCGCAGGGATAAATCCACGCTCGTTTATACGCCAATGTCAGCGCCGTGTTTATCAGGGAAATTATCCCACATTTCCCTTCATCCCCGTAAAGGCACTGGTGATCTATATCTTCAATTTCGCTGTTCTTGCAGCTCAGGATTAATATCTCTCTTTGTAAATGACTTTTTTTTTTGCTGCCTTCCTCTCTTGTCACCTTCATTAGCTCGCAGTGTCTTAATAATGTGGCCACTGGCTCTGGTTCACGCTTTGTAAGGACTCTCCTTGCCCTTGGGTCGCCTCCTGCTCTAATGAGCTGTTTGCCCAGTCCACTGATTAATTAATATGGTTAGCCAGGCCTCTGAAGCTACAGATGGCAAACCTTTGTATCAAGATACAAGGTGATTAGAGAATGTACCTGCCATATGGAGACACACTGAGAACATGAAAGGTACTCTGAAGAAAATGAAAATTATTCAGGGCCCCTTTCTAAGGTCTTCTGAATGTTATAGCACACTGGCTTTGCAGAAAACCACTTTTAAAAGTAGTGCATTACAATATGAAAAAGTAACTAATTGCGTTTCTTAGTTCTTTTTATGAAAAGTAATGCAAGTTAATTTGCCGTTAGGTTTTGTCTCATGGATTTATATATATTTATATATATATATAACTCCAAAGTTAAACTGTAATGGACATTTCACACCAAAAATGAAATCAATAAGCCTCAGGCTAAAGGAAGAAACTTAGCACCTCACTCCAGATTTCTGTCAATACTGGGACTTTCTCAAACTTATTGAAACATCTGTAATGGTTTTAATAATATTTTGGTAGAGCTACAATTACCAAACTCATATACACCACATTTATGTGATTCTGGTCAGTGCTGTACATGTTTTCATTGCTTCAGTTTTCTTTTTCTTAAATTAAACTTTTTAATGGGGTTTTATTTTGACATGTCCTATCCATGTTCGCTATAGTTCAAGAAGCTGATACTTTTATTCAGCAAGGACAGAAATTGAAAAAAAGCGACATGTTTGAATTCTGTTCTTTTGAACTTTTTATTCAGCAAATTATACTGAAAAAGTAGCACCACAAAAATACTAAGCAGAACATTCGTTTCCAGCATTGAAAATGATCATACATTTTTTCTTGATCAGAAAATCAGCATATTAGAATAATTTCTGAAGGATCATGCGATGGAAGACTAGAGTAATGATGCTAAAAATTCAGCTTTAATCACTGGAATAAACTACACTTTACAATAAATTCATATAGCAAACAGTTATTATAAATAATAATAATATTTCACAAGTTTACTGTATTTTGATCAAATAAATTCAGTCTTGGTATAAGTGTAAGACACTGCTTTGAAAAACTTGTTATTATATATATATATATATATATATATATATTTGAGAGAGAGAGAGAGAGAGAGAGAGTAACACACAGTATGTGTATGACTGCATTGTTAGTCTTCTCATCTAAGCTCTCTGCATGGGTCTGTGCTTTTCATTACTCGCTGTAAATCACAGGATCACCTTTAGTGGAGATGTGAGATCCTTCCACACACATACTGTCGTTTCCAAGCACAGCTGACCACATAAATCCATAATTGGATTTTACTAAATAAAACTAAGACATCACATATGCGACACTGAGCTGTTGTGATGTTTCTTTTGCTAATGAACACTTACATTCTTTTCAAGTTACAAGAAAGAATTTAGTAACAATAACTACTGGACTTTTTTTGGTGGTTGCAGGGGTATTGTAGATTTAAGCTACTACACAGACAAAAAATTCACTCAAAACATTACTATTAAACTAAATTAGAGGCATTTTAATGGTGTTCTCGAAATATAGGCATAGGAAATCTTATTGTTTTTCTTGATTTGGACACATTTGTATATGCATTGTAAATAATTACATACAAAGCATTTTCAGTTTTTTGTTAGCAGTGTTGCAGCGTACATTTATATATTGCATATGTAAAGGATAGACTAAATGTTACATATTTATCTTTAAAAGACTTGACATAAGGCCTATTGTAGAGGAGACAGAGGTTTAGATTGTGTGGGTGTGTGTGTGGTTATATCCTAAGCAGGGCTAATGGAGGAATTCTTTAACACTGGGCTACTTCCTTTATCAACAGCCGAGAGGCTGTAAAGGCCAAACTCAGCACTCTCTCGAAGCACTGCAAACTGCAGTCCCAGCAATCCTCTGTTAATGGGATGGGGAGGAGAAAGAAAAAAATTAAATTCAGCAGATTTTTGCCAAACATTTTCCTGTCTGAGCCCTGTCAAAACAGCCTGATGGGGCGACATTTAAATCTTTAAGCAGCAGAGAGAAAGAGAGGGTGGCCCACAAAAGTCCTGATTAATGTTTAAAGAGAAAATAATGGAAAAACAATGTCAAGAAAATGCAAAAAAGGACTGTTTTTGAATGTCTTTTATTACAGGGAATGGCTAAATAATATATTACAGCCATGTGTTTTACAGAAGGTTTTACATTGTGAATATTGAAACCTTAAGTATGCAGAGAGTGACCAAGAACCATGTCTGGAGTGGGACTTTAATAGAGTGCAATGGAATATTGTATGTGTGTTTATTTATTATTCTTGTTATATTTGACAGACCCGCTCACTCTCTTTTGTATCTGTCTGTTTTGTATTCTGTAATGTCTTTTCACAGATAGCATGAATATTGACATCGCATGATGTATGTGTAGGGCTCTGCCATTTGTAACACACGTCATCCTGTACATTGGTGAGCACATCATGTTGACATGCACAGCTCCTGAAGTGCTGCATGCCAGTTTGACATTGGCCTGATCTTGACCTTCATCCAAACCGGTATCTTTTTTTTTTTTTTACTCTAGTTAAACATAAGTGTGTGTTACTGAGCATAAGACTTTATGTGAGGCTCCAGGGTACGTCCACATGAGGGACAATGCTCAATGCACTGTAACTTTTCTGTGTACTTTAGCAGGGGAAAATGATAAGGTCACTTAGGAATCTGCATTTTATTAGGCCTCATGGCATCGCCCTTCATTGGAGCTTCATTGGTGTTGAGAAAATTTACTTTTAAAAAGTCATTTAGGACACTTCATATAAGGTGGCCTTAACTACTATGTACTTAAATCAATAAGTACAATGTAAAACACTTTTGAGGTGGGATACGGTTAAGGGTGGGTTAATGTGTAAGGTATGGGTCACTAGTGTAATTATAAATGTATGTACAAAAATTTATTACAGATGAAATTACATATATCCACTTTTTTAAATATAAGTACAATGTAAAACATGTATGTTCACAATAAGTGCATTGTACCAAATTATTAATTTAAATGTAAGTGCATAGTAGTTAAGGCCACCTAAGTTATTAATTACTTTAAAAAAGTAATCTGATTACATTCTTGCATTACTTTTAATGTGTTACCCCCAACAGTGCTCCTGACTGCCTTAGTTAAATTTCAGCATAATCATCTGTTGACGAGAGGTGAGAAGTAAATATATAGCACCTATCCATCACAAATGTAAAAAGCTTAAGAGAGCTCTTGTTGGTGTTAGCTTTGACACAAATGCCAAGCGTCAAGGTTTGCAAGTTGCATGTAGCATATTGTGCCAGCGTTTGAAGTCCAGGGAACCACCCTCAAACTTCTGTAAGGCAATGTTTAGAAATGTGTATAATACTACATACTACTTCACATATTTCTTCATGTCTTGTAATCTTAGTTGTGACATTGACAGGTCTGTTTAGGTACAGGTATTTTATAACACTGGAGGCCTTTCAGCATACCTTTGTGAAAAAGAAGTAAGCTCAATTGCTTTGGATGTAGTGTACTTCAAATAAAAAGTCTTTAAAAAACCTTTGAAGGCTGTACTTGTAGATAATATACATTTATTGAAATAAAACGCCACTTATGTGTACTTAGACATTTTCATTACTGTTTTTGGTAATGCTTTATTTTAAGGTGTTACACATTATGTACTTACTATTATAATAACAATAAATTATGCATTAATACATACAAGTATCCCTAACTATAACCATATAGTATGTAGGCTGCATGAAATTAATTAATATTACTCAGTACTCAATCTTATAGCTGCTCAGGTTAACTAGTTAATGTAGTTAAGCTGCCTGATCAACGATGATTACATCTTTTCCCATCACAGTCATCAAATCCTGGCAATGCTGCGGCATCTCTGCTGCTTTATCTGCACTTAGTATAATTTAGGGAGCATTCTTGTTGCTCCTTGACTCTCTCATAAGCTCCATATTTCCCTAGTGGAGAAATTGCAGTTTACACTAGGGGGAGCTATTTAGTTTAGTACAGCGAAATGCTAAGACGAAGGATTACAACAATTTACCTCAACTTAATGGAAGGTCATAGGTTTGTGATTCATTCCTGAAGCTCTGATCAGGATTTAGCATGCTAAATAATTTAGTCAAGAGCCAGATTATAAACATATATGGAGGACATTTGCAATTTTCCAGCTTAATTGTGCATTAATATTGTCAAGCTTTTTTATTGTTTTAATGCTGAAAGCAATCCATTAAAAAAGTAGCATTTTGCTACAAGCCAGTGCTTTTCCGGAGATATTTTTTGTAACAGGTATGCTGATTAACATTTCACATGAACTGCATTACAAAGGCCTTTGTTCTACAAATGATCAGTTTAATTTGAGACCAAGTATGCTCGGGTAACAGCGAAAGGTGTTAGAGGAGCAATCCTGCGGCTTCACATATCCATTTCACATCTAAGATGTCAAAGCTAAGGTGTTGCATTGCATTCATCGAGCAAGCTAAAGAACTTCTACAAACCTTGGAAACACAAAACTGCTGGATAAACCCTCAAAGGTCCTTGAGCTGGAGTATGTGTTATGTTCATGGTTATGCTTTTGAGGCTGTTTTGGGGCAAGAGGTCCGACAGCTCCTTCCCAATGATCAGAGCTGGCATTAAAGCAATGCAAAATTACAGGCATTGTTTCAGCTTCCATGAAAGATTTGCATTCAGATAGAGCATGCATGGAAAAGCTAAGCAGATAAACTGGATTCAGATTTGCTTAGTGCTTGATCCCGCTCACAGGACTCATGGCGAACTTGTAAATGCCCGGCTAATGCAACATCATTATGAGGGAGCAGACACTTTTGCAGTTGCTCAGACAAAGAGCTCTTTTCTTGAGTAATTGGTGATTACTTGAGGAACAGGCGTGTCTATGTGCATGTGCGCAGAGGGCTGCTGGGATCAGGGGGTGTTTTGTGGTCTGCTGACAGCATGTGGTTGTGATTTGTAAGGGGAAGGTGTGCTTCAGGTGCGACTGAGAGCCCCGGTTGTTCTCCTGTGAACAACTAGTCACCCAACACCAGCAGAGTTTACTTAACACCCACAAGAAAGAAAAATGAGATCTCCGCAAAATCTCCGTTGTTTCTCATGGAAAGAGATTAAGTGGAGATTAATTTTGATAGTACACTTTAGACTTTCCACTAACTATAAGCAGTGCTGGGTAGTTTGGATTAAGTCATCCGATTCCAAAAAGTGGTTACGCTTTAATTTAAGGTGCCCTTGTCACAGTATAATTATAAATTTAAATACTAAGTGATATTAATTAACTACATGTACTTGCAATATGGTTAGGGTTTGGTTTAGGGTTGCTTATTACATGTAATTATGCATAATTAATTGTTATTATAATAGTAAGTACATCTTACACTTGTAACAAGGGCACCTTAAAATAATGTTTTACCCAAAAATGAAGTACTTGTGAAATGTATTACATTCTAAAATACTCATAATCAGACTGCAGTTGCTTTTTTATTGATTACATATTGACACAATAGCAGTAAACTATTCATAATTTATTGATTCTGCCAAATTTTTTAAATTTCTCTTACATCTACCGCTTATATACATTCAGAAAGTCTTGCAGTTTTATGGACATTCAGACAAAGACTTTGAGGTGGATAGAATTACAGAAAGTCCACAAAGAATTAGACCACTGGATTTACAAAAAATCATTTCAATTGAAAAAAAGTGTTTAACTGATGAACACATTTAATTTTAGTTAAACTAGTCTGTTAGCGTTTGTCTGTGTGGTGTGAATTTTGATGTTCATCCAAAAGGTATTCTACCAACTATAAATAGCTTTGCAAGTGTGTCAACTTATCCTACTAACTCTAAAAGGCTACTCATACTCTAATGAGAGTTAGCTGACATGTAGTTGCAAAGCTAGCAGAATGTCTAAAGTAGACTATTAAAAAAAAGTAGATAATAAGAAGGTTCCAGTATTCTCATGTGTTTCCTCTAGACTAAAACTTCAATGAAACTGAAACAGAGATTTTTTTGATTGATCCTGAGCTATGAAAGAGCAACATCTGATCATCAATATTTATCTCTGAGCGTAAATGCATGTCCTGATTTTGCTGAATTCAACGGGTTCCTAGGTCAACATATTTTGTACACCCTGGAACAACATTTTAATCCAAAATTTAGTCTCTACATCTAAACCTAACGATTCCCATGAATAATGCCTAAAATCAAAGAAATGATAGATGAATAATACTGATGCACAAGTACCAAACACTGATTGTAAACCTAAACTTCACAAAAACTCTGAACTGGTTCTTCAAGTCTGATTGGCTAATCACAATGTTGTTCCAGGGTCAACAAAGGTGTTGATCCAGGAACATGTCGAACTCAGCAAAATCAGGTTCTGCAAGCGTAGAGACAGCATATAGCACTGTGAGAAATCTGCTGTACCCAAACACAACATGCGCATGCAGATGACCTTGAATCGGATGCCTATGATTATTGCTTTCACCTGAACTCTTTGGCTTTTCCTCCATAAACATCCCGATTAGCATAAATGAGTTTAGCTGTCTGATCTTTCTTGGCCTCGTGCACACTTTTAGGGTTGTCCATTTATCTGTTTCAGTGGCTGGTCAGGTTAATTAGTATGTAAAGCGGCTGATGGAATTCAAAAGCAGAGCCACTAAAATGACAAACATCAAAGGTCTTGCACCTGCACCAATGACAATGGCCTTAAGTACGGCCCAGTCCTTGGGCAGAATGGCTGATCTATCACCTTTAAAGTCGCCTTCTGAATTTCTTTGCTGGGTCACTGCATCTTGCATCTCTGATTTGCCGAGGCTTGGGCAAGAGCCAATGTCTGATGCATTCCAGTAATTCATCCACCCCGAGCCCCCCGAAATGTGTTTCCTCTTCTTCCTCGTCATCATCTTCTTTTTTCTTTCTTTCTTTTTTTCGGTGAGCAGACTGAGGGATCGTGATTTAATTGCACGTCTTGCTGTTTTTCAGGCTGAACGGGTAGAAGGCCAATAAGCAATGGCTTGAGCTCCCTCTGAGAAAGGTGGAGACCTCCGGCATGGAGCCAAGATTGAGTTCTTATATTGTTTCCTTGGAAACTGAGTTTTTGATGAAGCCCTCACGATTTTCTCAGGACAAGACTGTTCACAAGAACACAATATACGGTATGTCTGATATCAGTTTGGGGTGTTTTTTCCCCCAAAAGCACTATTGGTCATAAGTTTTGCCGTTATCAAAATAGTTCAATGTTTCGTGAAATCACAGCTTCAGTGAACATTCACAAGGAAAATTGAGGCTGACATTCCCCACATGGCAAAACATATTTTCAAAATACCCAAAATATATTTATGTAAATATATGTACATACTAATTATGCACACTTACAGTGTATATATATATATATATATATATATGTACTTTTTTAATTTTTAGTATATATATATATATATATAAAACATAAAAAAACACGATAACATAATAAAAAAAAGTTGTCTCTTTTTGCAAATACACTCTTTGTATATTTTCTGTGCCATTTATTTCAATCCAACAAATTACATTATTGTATTTCAAAAACTTTTTGTTGTCTATAACATGCATTACTATAAGAAATCTGAATCAAGTCCAAATAATAACATAAACTTTTAAAATAATAAAAATTAATAATACAAAAAATACATAAATCTCATCAAAAATATACTTCATTGAGCTACACTGTTTGAAACATATATTTAACATTTTGGTATTTTTCTAAATGGATCAAATTGATTATTTTTTGTAGTTAAAACAGTTGCATGACTAGAATTTTTCTTTTGTTGACTTTGCAAAACAATATTTGTAATATTTTAACGTTAATAATGTTTCCTTTCTTTTTTGCAATCATTCTTTTATTTTTTTTCCCATTATTCTATGTTTCTATTAATTAAAAAAGAAACAGAAACATTAAGATTACTGAATTATGAGAGAGTGAACTCCAACTTTTTTATTAGATCTTCTTGCAGGTTAGTTATAACCATTCTTTGTGTGTGTACTTTATTCAAGGAACAGATTTATCTTCAGGGCCTGACTGTAAAGATTAAGGATGGGGAAAGAAAGCATAGAGATCTCAAGATTTCAGATTACATTTTAATCTGACCTCAAAGCAGATTTCTGCATCATGAAACATCAGCGAGATCAAACATCGGAAATGCTGATACAACTTCTGACACAATTCACCATTTGAAAAAATTCCAAAAATCAACAAAGTTATACAGACTAACTGTAGAGGTGTTTACCACTAATAACAGTTTAAGATGATTCTCCAGATTTTTTAATAGAAATCACTCTCTTTGCTCTCTGGCCAAGAGACTATTAATATAAACATGTAAAACTTGGCTGCTGTATGATGTGTTGAATGTTCACAGGTTAAGACAATATATCAATAACATATTTCATGGGAGTTTATGCTGTCATGAAACCTGGCACTACTTACACTTATTGACAAAAAACCACAACATGTTTCTTTATGCAATGCCGGGATTCTGGACTGACATGCTGAAGGTGGATAAGACTTACAATAAGTATATTATAATATAATATATTGTGTAATATTAACACTTTGACATACGGTAATCAAATAAAATGATCTTCAAATGTCCAGGTAGTTTTTTTTTATTGTAACAGCCTAAACTATTCATACTTTATTTTCTGTTAGTGGAATAAAGAAGAGATAGCATGATATTTGATTTAATTTGGTAACACTAGTTTAGGGACTAATTCTCCCTATTAAAGTTGCTTATTGGCATGCATATTACTAGCAGATTGTCTGTTTAATAAATCAAAATATGGGTGAACAAAGGAAGATATTTTGAAAAAAGTTTGTAACCAGGATGTTTTGGGTCACAAACTTCCATTTTCTATTTCTATTTCTATTTTTTTGCTTCTATTGGAGTCAATGGCAACCAAAACAGCCCTTTTTTCAAAATATCTTTCTTTGTGTTCGGCAAAACAAAGAAATTCACACAGGTTTGGAACTACTAAATGATGATTTTTGATTTTTGGGTGAACTATTCCTTTAAAAAACTGAACAATAATATACATGTAATTATAGTTGGGGTATTATAGTATTGAAATATGGTCTAGCAATGTTCTTCTCAGATTCACTGAGTGCACTCATAATGTAAAATGGATAGTTACTGCACTTTGAATATTTTGATAATATTTATTTTCACTACCTTTCCCTCTTTTGTCTAAAGCATCAAACGTATAAATCCAGCATTGTAATTTAAGTAAACACAGAATAAATTACTTTTGTGGCTATAATTCAATATCCGCCACTAAAGCTCTATACTATTATGTTCTCATTGAGGCCAGCAGATAAATCTGCACTGCCGGCACCGATTCACTACGCCACATTAAATTCTTTCAGATCAATTAAACTTAGCAGCTCAGTTTACAAGTGACCACTCTTAATGTCCCTCCTGCACTCCTACGGGTGCATGAGAAATTTATTGCACCTTCATTAAATGAAAAGGAGGCTGAAAACTTCCAGAATGATTCCTTCTGAGCTTTAAAACAAGTTGCATTTCTTTCCAAAATCCAGTGTTTTGTTCCTTTCAAACGCAAATGCTAACTGTTATGTTTTTGCTTTGGTGGTTCACATCCTTCACCTGCATCATGAAATTTGTTCCACCATCAGCTCTTATTGTTGACCTTGTCCAACAAACACAGCAATAGGACCGGCTTTATGTCTAAGGACATGCAGCGGTTTAGAAAAGATCCTGTTTTGCTTTTGTTTTTTCTTGGCTCAGGACTGGAGAGGCCTCTGTAATTTACTGGTATTTCGTGAACACAGAGCAGTGTAAACATAGTAAATGGAGCAATGAGTACTACTTCATAAGAGAAGAATTACCTTCATAGAGTGCTTAAGGTTTATGAACCTAATTTTGTTTCATATCTAGATGGACGGTATGCATTATCACACTGTAAAATCTAATTAGTTGGGCTTACTTAAAAAAAGCATGCAAACCGATTGCCTTAAAAAAACAAGTAAACTGAAATAGAAAAGTATGTTGCACTGACAAATGCTAAGTTAGTATAGTTTACTTAAACAAGAGTTATAGTAACTAAAAAAGAACTGTAAAGTGTACTTGTACTGTAAAGTAAAGTGTAGCTTTACTTTAGGTTTACTTACTGACTTAATATAGCTACTCACTGACTCCCAGAGTGCATTGCGGCATAATAAATTATGCAATTGTTATGTTTTATGTTTTGTTGTTGTTTTTATTTGCAAATTTAATTTACTGTCATGTGTCAGTAGTAGCACAACAAAAAGAGCAAATAAAATTGTTATACAATTAATCAAAATAAATGTAACTTAATTGTTACTATTATTGTGATTTGCGTGCTGAATATGAATGTGACTTCAGCATATTACCACAATAATTTAAGTATTATATCATCCAAATTAAAAGCTTCTCAAGTGGTTTATGAAAAATGTTTAAAGTGTAAAAGACTGTTAATAAACACATAAAAAGAATACACTATTAGAAAAAATAAAGTAACTATATAATACATTAATTAAATGATAGGTCAACTTTTAAAAGCAACCTATTTATTACTTCTCTTCTTTTGAAACCAAATAACTGATTTCATGTTGTATTGTTGCATCAATAAGAAGAAAATTTTAACAATATAGACAAAGCTCTAAGTGTTCAACCAAAGGGAATGCTAATCACAATTTAAAAAATAATAATAATAATTAGGAAAATCTTATGTGGCATATGTGATGTTCAGTTGTATTGAAAATTCAACATTGAAGATGACTTTGTTAAAAGAGTGAATTCAACTAGTGAAATATAACAGACATGGCAACCTGATCTCACGGCAATTCGTATGAATTTTTGTACTAATGACCTAAACCTAACCCCGCCCCTAAACCTACCCGTCACAGGGTTTTAGACAAATCATACAAAATTGTACGAGTGAGGTCGTACAAATTAGTACAAATTAGCACAAATTTGTCACCTTGTATGAATACGTACAAATTGATCGTGAGACTGTGTTGGACATGGAGGAATATTTCTTCTTTTTCTGTTGTTGTCACGTCGTGTGAATAGAGGCAGACGAAGGCAGGAACGCTGCAAATTAAACTTCACTTTAATAATTAAACAAGCAAAACCAACAGACTGTAACCACACATGAAAGTAACCTTGATA
>JAUCMR010021139.1:0-11182 GCA_032357425.1 Enteromius argenteus | reverse complement strand
TATATATTTATATTTCTTATATAAATACAGAAAATAACAGATATACACATATATTATGCAAACAAAACTTTGTGAAGGCGATTATATATTGCAACAAGGCAATTAAAATAATTCCTGTACATTTTAGTTATTTATTTTTATTTTATTTTTAGTTAATTATTTAATTAATCATTTTAGCATTAGTATTAGTATTATTTCAAGACAAAAAAGCCTGTTGATCTTTTTTTATATATATAAATCCTATCAAATATTTACAAATATTTTTACCATCCTCTATTTGCCTCTCATTTGTAAACATCAGTCTGCACAACTCAAGCCCAGAGAGCCAATTATACACATTACAACTGCAACTGAGTGTAAACGGATGTGACTGCTCCAGGTCAGGGTAAGATGCAGATCATCTCCCTGTCAAAGTCAACTGAAAGACAAACGGACAGAGCTGGACGTTCACTTTAAAGCAGAATCCAGTGCGGAGGGAGGGGTCAGTTTCTAATCACATTAGAGTATATTCAGCATGCTTGATAACTGTATTAGCACTCAACCTGCAGAGGTAATTACATCACCAGGTTAATACCAGCATTCAGCCTTTCATAATCTCATTCTGCTTAAAGTGGGAGAGCCAAGCTGTTAAAGCTGGTTTATTGGGTTAGTCACTATCATTTTCAGCAATTCAGTGGGATTTCAACAGAGTTCAGTGAGTGATGTGCCAGCCTGCTGCATCCCCAAGGAAATCAAAAACAAATCGAACATGATGAGAGAATCAAAAGCATCATTCAGCCATCAAAACAGTACATCTATCATCTGCTCAAGAACCTCAGGATCACATATGTGCCTTTCACATATATGTGTCTTTAAAGCTTATTCTTGATACATCAATAAAATAAGAATCAAACTATAAATAGATTTGGGGAGAACATGGCTGAATCATTCATTTCCACTAAATGAAAAAATAAAGCAAAAGAGAAAAAAAATATAAAAAGCACTTGCATTTATTATTCTGTGAAAACATATGATTTTTAGTAATTTAGGGTTTAAGTTGTCATAGCAATGAAGTTGTATAATTGGATATAACTTCATACAGAAAAATGTAATGTAATATTACACAAAAGTCATGTCAACACACATATTCCTTATGTCTTAGCTATACTATTTAAAAAGATAGAAATACCTTATAACCATTAAAGTAAGTCATATTAAAACTATTTACACAATCATATCACACATAATATCACACACCATCATTTCACAGTGTTAAAGGGACAGCTCACACAAAAAATGAAAATGATCCTGTCTCTTACTCACCTTCGAAGCATCCTAGTTGTATGTGACTTTCTTCTTTCAGACGAATCCAGTTGTAAATATAATAAAAATTGTCCAGACCCCTCCAAGCCTTTGAATAGGCTTAAATGCATGATAGCCTTTATTCATCAGGAGACGTGAAATAACATGCACGTATTTGTAATAAAATGCCCCTCACATGGCTCAGGGGGGTGAATAAAGGCCCCCTGTAGAAAATCCATGCATTTTTTTGTATGATAAATATCCACATTTCAAACTTAATGAACACTTTTTTCTCACTTCTGCTTTAAGCTGTAAGTGTGTCACTTTCATGAGGAATTCTGGGTATCTAGACCAATCAAAATACAAAATTAGAAACATTTCAATTTGCCAATTATCACAACAATTGATTTCATTCATTTCAGAAACAGCACACCACCATCTATTCCCAATGGTCTAAGAAATGCTAAATTAAAAAGATAAATAATTCATCATGAGACTGAATAAAACGTCATTACACATTATGACTATCTTACTCAAAACGAATTTATAACCAACACAGTTCACCTCATTTTCATGTAACTACTGTGTTGTCAGTTGCATTGAAACGGGCCATCCAGAAAACTGATTATATATTTCCAATTTAAAGCTGCAAAAGGCAAACTTGAATTAACATCTCATCTATTACCAAATGATGCCTCTAAACAACACGTAGTTGTTCACCAGTATTGAATTACACTGTGGATGAAAATGATTGATTTGAATGTGAAGAGATTAGCGGACGAGGCTAAACCATCCATCACAAGAGAATCATTACAAACATAATTCTCTGCCAGACAACACAAACAATGCGAGGCAGACGAACAACTACCAGAATGCTCTCTGTTTCCACCATCACCCATCTTCCCTGTTGTTTACCCCTTCTGGCATATATTTTGGTTGTGGTGTGCTTTGTAAATTTTGCAGAGAAGCCTCTCACTGACTTTGAAAGGCTAAAGCTTTGAGGACCCTATCAAGACCCCCAATAGCGACTGCTCGATTCACAAAGCCCAAGCAACCATACTAAACTTGAGCTCAACATACATCCATATTTATAGAAAATGTCTGGTGAGCAACCCCAAACAACTGCCCTGAATCTGAGAAATTCTCTTTTAAAGATTTCCGTCTTGATGTAATGCTTTGAAGAAACAATGCATGACGTAATTAACCCAGAACGCTGAGGTGCTCCGGGAAACATCTATTTTTAATGTGTCAGCCACTACCAAGCCGAGGTAGAAAAACACAGCTTCTCACGCTAATGAAACTGGTGTGAAACTACTGTCATGATATTGACAAGCATGTGTTACTGATCAATAACCATCTTGATTCTGGAACAACATTCTTATTCAAAGGCAAGATTTTGGGTTTAGGTTACTGTATTTGACAGATTGTTGTTTCATTCAGGAACATTTATGCATTTACCAATATTTATTTGATTTTGTTTTGTTTTTTATTGTATATAAAATTACAGTCACCAAGACATGGTTTTCTAAGCTGATGAACTCTGAAGTGTGCACAAAAACAAACCATGGGAGATGAATTTTCCATCTCTAATGAAATAACAAATTATTTGTTTCTAAGGCATTCAGTATCAGGAATCTGGAATTTTATATGTGTGAGGTTCAGTTGGGTCTAAATTTTATCCAAAATTCAGAATACATTTTTTAAATATGTATTGATGAATCCTGGTTTCTGCATTGTTAGTGAACGAGACCCATATTTTTATACAACAGTTCTTTCTGGTTCTCAAATCTGATTGGCTTAGAGCCTTTTTCCAGATGTGTGATATTCTAGTGATAACAGCACTATTTAACCATTTGTATCACTCTGCTTGCAATATTTCTCACAGTGCGTGTCATTTGGTAACACCCAAATCCATTCTAATTTTAGAAATAACTGTTTTGTGTTGCATAATGTAGTTTTAAGAGTTTTTTTAGGACAAAGATATGACTTTCCTTAGCCAACATTCAAACTAATGTTTTATTGTGAATATGAGATTGAGCTAAAGTATGAACACACATGCTCAGTTCATCTCTCTCTTACAATACTCTTCTCTAAATAATACCTTAAACAACTTAACATTCCTTCAATGTTAAAGTTCTAAAGTGACTTTTTGAATAAGTAAGGGAGGATTGGGCTTAGCTGTTAAACTATCAACTTGAAATTTGAATCCGTGGCGGAAGGAAATAATTCTGCATACAAAAAGTTTTATTTTATTGTATTATTATTATTATTATTTTTTTAAAACACTCAGTTGTTGTTTCTCATTTAACTATGTAATTACAAAGTTGTGCCAATTAAACTCTTGAATAAACACAATAAGCAATATCACTTCAAATTTTTGCAAGGTATGATGTTGTCTGTTATTGTATCAATGTATGAAGCTACTTTCAAAACAAGTCATTTTCTGTTGGTCAACATGCTCAACTAGAAACTTTTGCAAAATTGGTGGTAATATCTTTAGCACTCAGACAGAATTTCCTATTGCATGGGTTCCTTATAAAATTGTATTTTGTCCAAAGACAAAAATGTCTAAAGGCTTTCTGAATGTTATACCTTTCAAGAGAATCTTCTATAGCCAAGTTGTAATGTTAGTCTCACTCTATCCCTGTCCTGTTATCATCAACCTTTACTAGCAAAGCATTTGGAGTTTTATATTGGCGTGATTTATGTGGACTTGCGGCACATTAATGATGCTAGCAAGACTCGCCCTTCATTCATATTCATGAACAACTGTGAGGAAAGGCTGAACAGAGGAAGGGGGAGGGGAATGGATATTATGCCAAAACTCTTGCAGGCACAATCCTGGAGAGCAACAATGCCAGTTTACCAGCCCACAACCAGGTGTCCACATGTAGGATCATCCAAGTGCTCGAGTCAGACTCATGGAGACACAAAAGAGTCACTAATGAGTGTAATAGAGCTGTAAAATGAATGCGACACTTTAAAAATGTCACCAGCGCGACATTGTCTCAACTATAGTTATTTCTCTTGCTTTTGAGGGACACATCAAAGTTGCATTTATTTGATCAAAATAAAGTAATTTATTCAGTTGTTATTACAGTACAGTAGCATTTCTTTATACCTTAAATAATAATCTTTTACTATACAGTAAAATGAATGAAAATGGAAAATAAATAAAGATAAAGCCGTTTAATCCCAATGGGCCCTCTTCTCTGTACCACACAATGCAGTGTCACTTCCTGACCCAGTTCAGTATCATCTATTTCAATAAAAGAAGCACCAGGACTTCACCTCCTATTAACCATCATGTCCTGATCAATGAGCTGTAGTCCTAAAACAGCTGACACCTAATTAAAGGGGCAGTATGTGTGTGTGTTCGGCTGTAACAGCAGTCAGGTAACCAGCGGTAATTAAAGCTTGGAAGATATGTCTGTCCATAGCCCGGCGAGGTGGGAGGTAAACTAGACAGTTCAAAATGAATGGTTAGCTTGTCTCCAGAGCCAGAGTCTAATTTGCTCCACCAGACAAATCAATAGAACAATTTCATCTCAGGCACTTGAGCAACAATGAAGACAAAAAAATAATGAAACATAACAGGCACATCTTTTGGGAGAAGGCTTTTTATAAGCTATCGGGAAAACAGTCTGACAGGTTTATTGCTCAAAAAAGTTCTGTGGGTCCTGAATTTGTCAAAGTTGGAGAAAATTTGTCAAAAAGCAGAGATCAGCAATTAACAGATCACAGATTAGGATCATAAATCATGTCATATAAATGAATACAGTAAGCCAGTAACACCCTCTTTGCACTGCAAACATTTAACATTTCAGAATAGTTTCCTTAAGAATGATCTGACATTAAAGACTTGAGTAAAGGCTGCTGAAAATTCAGATTTGCCATCACAGAAATAAACTACAGTATAATAAATACTGAATACTTTACTGAAAACATCATTTATCAAATAACTGCAACCCTGGTGGGAGTTACTGATCCTAAACATTTAAACAATATTTTCTGTACATTCCAAATTCCGGAAATGCTGGGGCGTATTTATATTTGAATACAATGAAAACTAAAAGACTTTCAAATCCAATGAGCCAATCATTTATTCACAACAGAACATAGATAACATAAATGTTTAAACATGGAAATTGTACACTTTTATCCACTAAATGAGGGCTACAGGTCACAAAAAAGTTGGCACAGGGGCAACAAAACATTTAGTGACTACACTCTTAAAAATAAAGGTGCTTCAAATAGTTCTTCTATTAAAGCTCTATTAAATCAAAGCGATGCCATAGAAGAACCATTTTTCAAAGGTTCTTTGAAGAACCATATCTTTTGTACCTTTTTATAATCTGAAGAACCATCTTTTGCCACGAAGAACCTTTTGTGAAACAGAAAGGTTCTTCAGATGTTAAGGATTTTTTTATGGAACCATCTAGACAAAAAGGTTCTTCTATGGCATTGTGAAGCACCTTTTTTTTTTTTTAAGAGTGTAATTAAGCTAACTGACATCAGGTCTGTAACATAAAAGTAATGTCTTAGAGAGGCAGAGTCTCTCAGAAGTAAAGATGTGCAAAGGTTCTCCAATCTGTGAGGAAGTGCATAAAAAGATAGTGGAATACTTTAAAAACAACATTCTTCAATGTCAAATTTCAAAGGTTTTTCAAATCTCATCATCTACAGTGCATAACATCATCAAAAGTTTCAGAGAAGGGACAAAGCTGAAGACCTTTGTCGGATGCCCGTGGTCTTCAGTCCCTCAGACGACACTGCATCACTCATCAGCTCGATTCTGTCATTGACATTACTAAATGGGGCCAGGAATACTTCCAGAAACCACTGTCGGTGAACAAAATTGAGATCAGAAATCAGATGCCAACTAAGGCTCTATCATGCAAAAAAAGCCATATGTGTACATGGTCCAGAAGTGCTGTCGTGTCCTGTGGACCAAGGCTCATTAAAAAAGGACTGTTTCAAAATGAAATATGTTCTATGGTCAGAAGAGTCCAAATTTGACATTCTTGTTGGAAATCATGGATGCCGTGTCCTCCGAGCTAAAGAGAGGGGAGACCTTGAAGCATGTTATCAGCGTTCAGTCCAAAAGTCAGCATCTCTGATGGTGTGGGGGGGCATAAGTGCATACAGTATGGGCACTATGAATGCTAAAAGTTATATAAAGGTTTTAGAGCAACATATTCTGCCCATCAGACAATGTGTATTTCAGCAGGACAATGCAAAACGGCATAATGCAACTATTACAACAGCATAGAAGAGTCCAGGTGCTGTAATGGTTTATATATGAAATATATATCAATGGAGGAGAGTTATTTGAAATCATTTTTTTTTTTTCTCATATTTTTCATTAGGGAACCTAAGCGAGCACAAGAGATGTCTTTCAAAAACATAAAAAGAAAAAAAACAAAACTTACTGACCAAAAATCTTTGAATTGTAGCGCACATCTGAAACTGAGAGTCAAAAGCCTTTTGCAGCCATAGATACAGATTTGCTGACTACTATTCTTAGCAACATCCAAATCTAAATTATGATTCACTGCCTACATTTCATGACGTGTGTTGGCTACCCTATATTCACTGACATCTCCAGCTGTCAGATTGATTTCTACAGATTTCAGCACTTCAGTGTGTGATCTGTGCTACTGCGTGAGGACATTCACAACTATTCATTCCGATCAGCTTTTGAGCTTACAGTAAAACAGAATTTCACATCATGCAGCAGTGCTGAAGTCAGCATCATGAAAGAGCATCCATTAAATCCAGGGTTATGATTTTCGGCGGCCTTAGGGATTCCCTACGTTTCTTCTCATCAAGCAAGTGTGCTGTAAAAGTAAAATAATTAGCTATCCAATAAGTTATGAGTTTCTTCAGACCTTTTGAAACTGAAGGCAGGAGAACGACTAAAGACCCCGGTGATACTCTTGCTGTATTATAAAAGGTCAAATGGAGTGTTTCATTCACTGCTTCATGCAGCAGAATAAGATGTTCTGGAAAGATCAAACATGAAACCATATAATTGGCCTATATATATAGTACCTACTGGATGGACAGAGAGACTGTTAGACAAAAACAATAATGGACAGAAGACAGAAAAACAGACAGACAGACAGACAGATAGACAGAGAGAGAGAGAGAGAGAGAGAGAGACAGACAGCTTTCCTTGTATCTGTTCTGATAACAAAATGCTGATGACATGAAGACAAACAGGAAGACACAATTTAATTAATCATTTCTCAGCTCATTTTTGATGCAGTGTGAATTACTTTTGCTCAGCAGCTGCATCATATGTTTAGATATTCAAACCATATTTTATCCATCCTCTCTAAAAACAAACAAAAAAAAAGGTTCAGTGAAGTCCATTGGTCCTTTTGATTAGTGTTATTGATATTAACCTACTTATTTATTTCTTTATTTATGCTGAGGAATATAAAACAACAGCTCTTGATGTATATTTCATAGTGGAAGTCTAGAGGAACTTTGAAAAACCCATGAAAAACGCTTTCAACACGTTGGTGTTTTGAGAGTGAGATGAGTAAGTGTAGCCAGTTTCACCTAACTCCATTTGTAGCTGAATACTTTAATGTTCAATCTCTTCTCAGAAGCAAACATTTCTCTCACAAAGTTGACTCTGCTGCATCTAAATATGTTCAAAGCACATTCTTTCCTTTTCCTCTTTCGCTTTTTATGTGCAGGCAGCCAATTTGTTTGCCAAAGAAGGTTACGCTATGACCTTCTGTGCATTCTCTGGTAGAGGAAGCAATCAAGCCGCAGACAAATCAAATGTCCACCTGCGAATGAAACATAATCAGGAATAGACGCCTTCCAGTGAGAAGAAGGGCACAAAAGAGCACACGTAAAAAGACTCAATTTGTGCATTCCATCCAAGAACAAGCAAAACTCATGAATTCAATTCATCTTATCATGTTTCTATAATGGAGAGCAGGCTGAGAGGAGGAAAATACAGTTAACCTGTAGCTGAGATGGAGACTACATTTAAAGCATTTTCCCTTGACGTCTATTCAAACATCAAAGCAATGATGTTATAATTCACTCTTAATGACTAAAGCTGAATTGTTTGTTAGTTTTGTCCTCTATCTTGAAAATGTGAAGAGACTAATTCAAAGCGGAAGCCTGACAGATGGATTAAAGCTTATGTGCTATGGTTTATCCCATGTTGATGGTAAATATTGGTGGTTAATTACATTAGGAAGGTAAAAAGTACATTTTAACAATGGCCCCAGGACGCAAAGCTGGTTATCTCAGCAGGGAAGGCTATGTGATCACCAAGAACAGCATTAATCAGTTCTACTTTGCTATGGGGGGGCAAACGACCCTCACTCCCTGTTGATTTTCCTGTTGCCAGCATTAAATTAAAGCAGTTTAACATGCATGAAGAATAACCCACCCACCAAAAAATGGTGAAAGGTGACACAAGAGAACCCCTTCAGCTCCTTGCTTCATTCCCTCAGCCCCTTTCCGGCTCACTGAAGTGGGAAGTAACAAGGGTGCCACTTTGAAATGGTTGAGCCCCCCAGCCCACCAGATGGCAGATGCTGGGAGCCTGCTGCAAGGCCAGTCCGCTCAATGAAACTTTATTGGGGAGGTGGCCATACGAGGTGAATAAACGTCCACGGACAGGCAAATTAAAAGGGTCTTTTTCATTAGAGAAGTCCATCTGTTTGTAGCACAAGCCCAGTGGAGTCTAAGCTTCTTGTAAGGATATTCAGGCTAGCTGTCATTAAATTCTGGTATTAGATTGTTGATTATTTGGGCTGGGATTTTTTTTTTGCTGATCCTGGATCAACATTACTGTCCAAAAATATAGACTTATCCCAATCCCTACCCCTAAACCTAACCCCACCCAAAATGTATGCCTAAAATCAGTGTGGAATCATAGCATTATTAACAGATATTTCCTGAAAAATTATCCCTCAATTCTGATTGGTTGATTGGAATGTTGTTCCAGGATCAACAAAAATGTTGATCCAGCAACATCTTGTACTTGATGAAATTACGCTCACCATGATGATAACAGGAATAAACATTTTTAAAGAAGCAAATTCATTATAATTAGAATGATTTCTGAAGGGTCATGTGACACTGAAGACTTGAGTAATGGCTGCTGATGATTAGCTTTGTCATCACAGGTATTAAATAAGATTAAATCATTTGAAATTGATTAAAATTAGTTCTGTCAAATGATTAATCGCATACAAAATAAAAGCTTTGGTTTACATAATATATGTAAGTGTGCTGTTTATATTTATTATGTTTATATAAATATACACACACATGCATGAATACACAACACTTCAAATGTTATGTTTACATATTAAATATATATTTATGTATAGTATAAAATGTATGAAAATTATATGTAAATACATGTAAATATTTTCAAAATATGTACTGTATGTGTGTGTATATATATATATATATATATATATATATATATATGCATAATAAATATACATGGAACACACACATATATTATGCAAACAAAAACATTTATTTTGGATGTGTTTAATCGCGATTAACCATTTGACAGTACTAAATAAAATAGAAAATGGTTATTTGAAATTGTAATAATAATTCACAATTGTATTGTTTTGTTGTGTTTCTGATCAAATAAATGCAGTCTTGGTTAAGCATAAGAGATGCTTTCAAAAACCAAGTCTTATTAGCGTCACATTTTTGAATGATAGTACTGAATATAAATTTGATTATATAATTAGAATTCTTAATGTATATAAATAAGCATACATAATATAAAATGTTATACTACACCACATCAGAATATGAGTAAATCTGTATTGTTCACCTTAATCAGAAGGAATTCTTCTGTGTTCTTGACTTTGACTCATTCGACTGATTGAATGGAAATTACCAAACAGAATATTCCTACATAAACTATGGGGAAAAAAGACAGACAGCTCTGAGGACGTGCCTTAAACAGCATGCCAGTAGTCATTAAAATGCAAGACATATACACACTGAATTCTACCATCACAGCTGGCTGTTCCCACCAACTACTTTCCTTGTATGCAAACAATTTAATACTAATTTATTTCCTTTCACCACAAGACACTCAAGCTTTGAAATCGACATTTCCCAAATGACCAGACCTACAAACATTGCATTCTGCATAACAAGCCAAATTCAGTTGTCTGATTCTAATCTCAAGCGCTGCGATCGACTGCATTCCAAACACTGATGATAGCGCGGTCATGTGTGCGGTCTGAAGGAGGGAAATGTTGCAGATGAAAGCTCTAGCTGTCGTTCCACAACTGCAGTGAGAAGGTTACATGTTTCACAACATATGGGATTCATGGGTGTCAATGACAACATAAACACACAAATTCAAATCCAGTAGCTTAAATCATAATGTTTGTTATGGTTGATGTTCTAAAATTTAGAATATGAACAATTTGTTCATAAAGCATCAATTCACCCAAAAATTCTGTCATCATTTACTCACCTTTATGCCATTCCAAACCAGTCCGATCTCATTGCAATTCGTACATACTTTTTGAGGTGGCTAATTCGTATGACCTCACTCATAAAAATTCATAAGATTTTTGCTAAATCATACGTATTTTACGAGTTGCGAATTTGTATGAATTTGTATGAATGACCTACACCAAAACTGACCCATCACTGGAGTTTTAGACAAATTGTACAAAATCATAGAAATGCGTTCTTACGAATTCATACAAATTAGCCACCTCATAAAATACCTGTCACGCCCATGTCTGTGTTTTTGTCTTTTAGTTTGTCTTTGTCTTTGGTTTCGTTTCACGATTTCTTGTGTTTCCTAATTTGGTCATGTTCCTGTTCTTGTTTAGATAATTAGTTACCCGATCCACCTGTGTTCCTCACCTGT
>JAUCMR010021138.1:0-14019 GCA_032357425.1 Enteromius argenteus | reverse complement strand
AAGGTGTAGAACCATCTCAAGGATGATCAGAAGAAATGGACAGCACCTGAGTTAAATATATGAGTGTCACAGCATGTAATATTTCCGTTTTTCTTTTTCAATAAATCTGCAAAAATGTCAACAATTCTGTATTTTTCTGTCAATATGGGGTGCTGTGTGTACATTAATGAGGGAAAAAAATAACTTAAATGATTTTAGCAAATGTCTGCAATATAACAAAGAGTGAAAAAGGGGGTCTGAATACTTTCCGTACCCACTGTATATATTCTACAGTAGCTTAGAGAGGGCTCTAGCCTGAGTGATAGTGTCTACCACCGCCGGTGGTAGCGCACTCAAGTCTGCCGCATTCCGTCCAGGAGCCACACGTGGAGGTCCCAGAGGTCCGGACGCGGGTGCCATAGGGTGCCGTACCCCTGAGAGAGGAGGTCTCTCCTCAGAGGTATGCGCCAGGGAGGAGCTGTCACGAGGAGCATGAGTTCTGAAAACCAGGTCCGGGTGGGCCAGTATGGTGCAACCAGCAGGACCTGTTCCTCGTCGTCCCTGACCTTGCACAGTGTCTGTGCGAGAAGGCTCACTCGGGGAAGGTGTACTTGCGTAGGCCTTGCGGCCAGCTGTGTGCCAGTGCATCCGTGCCGAGGGTCCCCTGGGTACGGGAGTAATACAACTGGCAGTGGGAGGACTCGTGGGAAGCGAACAGGTCCACCTGGGCTTTCCCGAATCGACTCCTGATCAGCTGAACCTTCTTGGGATAGAGACGCTACTCTCCGGGAAACGTGAGCTGTCATGAGAACGTGTCGGCTGCACGATTGAGCTCTCCCGGAACGTGGACAGCACGCAGTGATTTGAACCTGTGCTGGCTCCAGAGGAGGAGATTGCAGGCGAGCTGAGACATGCGACGTGATCGTACACCCCCCTGGTGGTAGATGTACGCCATAGTCGCAGTGCTGTCCGTGCGGACCAACACGTGCTTGCCCTGCAGTAGCGGCCGGAACCGCAATTGATATGCCAAAGCAGGCCCTGTCCAGAGCCCCGAGGCTGTCTGCCCGTTGCATACAGCGCCCCAGTCCATACTGGAGGCATCTGTCGTGACGACAACATGCCGAGACACTTGGCCTAGGGGCACCCCGGCCCGTAGGAACGCAAGGTCTGTCCAGGGACTGAATGTGCGGCGACATGCTGGAGTGATTGTCACTCGGAGTGCCCCACGATGCCATGCCCATCTCGGGACCTGGGAGTGCAGCCAGTGCTGGAGTGGTCTCATATGGAGCAATCCAAGCGGCGTGACAGCGGCTGTGGATGCCATATGCCCCAGAAGCCTCTGAAAATGTTTCAGTGGCACCACGCTCCTGCCTCTGAGGGAACTCAGGCAGGCCAGCACTGACTGGGCGCGCTCTTCTGTGAGACGCGCCATCATACTCACAGAGTCTAACCCCACACCGAGAAAAGAGATCCTCTGCACAGGGGAGAGTTTGCTCTTTTCCCAGTTGACCCGAAGCCCCAGATGGCTCAGGTGCTGAAGCACCAGATCCCTGTGATCGCACAACTGCTCTCGCTACTGGGCCAAGATGAGCCAGTCGTCAAGGTAATTGAGGATCCTGATGCCCACTTCCCTTAACGGGACAAGGGCGCCCTCCACGACCTTCGTAAAGACCCGGGGAGACAGGGAGAGCCCAAAGGGGAGGACTTTGTACTGCCATGCTCAACCCTCGAACGCAAGCCGTAGGAACGGCCTGTGTCGAGGAAGAATCGAGACATGGAAGTACGCGTCCTTCAGGTCGACCGCTGCAAACCAATCTTGGGGCTGAACACATTTGGTAATGCGTTTCTGCGTCAACATTCTGAACGGAAGCTTGTGCAGGGCCCGGTTCAGAACTCGCAGATCCAAGATTGGCCGAAGGCCACCTCCTTTCTTTGGCACAATGAAGAAGGGGCTGTAAAACCCTGAATTTATCTCGGCTGGAGGGACCGGCTCGATTGCATCCTTTGCCAGGAGGACAGCAATCTCCTTGCGCAGGACAGGGGCGTCTCGGGCTGCCACCGAAGTCTTGAGTACGCCACTGAACCTGGGAGGCCGCCGGGAGAACTGAATCGCATAGCCGAGCCGGATCGTCCTGATGAGCCACTGTGACGGACTGGTAAGCGCGGCCCACGCTTCCAGTCTTGTCGCCAGTGGGACCATCGGAATCACCAGCCTGCCAAGAGGTGTGCAGCGGTGGGCAGTGCATCTGAATGGAACAGAAGGCGTTGCGTCCTGACTCATCACAGTACCACTGCCCAGGTCCCCGGAGGGACTGGCCGGAGGCACGGAGGGAAGCATTGCATCCCCTGACCGTGACTGCCTGGCCGCTGAAGCACCAGATCCCT
The DNA here is from genome assembly GCA_032357425.1 of Enteromius argenteus. Taxonomy (NCBI): domain Eukaryota; kingdom Metazoa; phylum Chordata; class Actinopteri; order Cypriniformes; family Cyprinidae; genus Enteromius; species Enteromius argenteus. The sequence continues at coordinate 11,655 of JAUCMR010021138.1, read as the reverse complement.
GTGATCGCACAACTGCTCTCGCGACTGGGCCAAGATGAGCCAGTCGTCGAGGTAATTGAGGATCCTGATGCCCACTTCCCTTAACGGGGCAAGGGCGCCCCCCACGACCTTCGTAAAGAACCGGGGAGACAGGGAGAGCCCGAGGGGGAGGACTTTGTACTGCCATGCTCAACCCTCGAACGCAAGCCGTAGGAACGGCCTGTGTCGAGGGAGAATCGAGACATGGAAGTACGCGTCCTTCAGGTCGAGCGCTGCAAACCAATCTTGGGGCTGAACACATTTGGTAATGCGTTTCTGCGTCAACATTCTGAACGGAAGCTTGTTTAGGGCCCGGTTCAGAACTCGCAGATCCAAGATTGGCCGAAGGCCACCTCCTTTCTTTGGCACAAAGTCCTCCTTTCTTTGGCAAAGTCGGTCGCCGAGCACAGCTCCTGCATCTACCTCGGTCCGGAGCCACCCTCGTGCAGCTCTTTCAGTGCCTTGGCTTGATGGACCTGCAGGATCGCCATGGCATGCAAGGCTGAGGCAGCCTGACCAGACGCACTGTAGGCTTTGGCAGCGAGAGCTGCCGTAGCTCTACAGGGTCTGGAAGGGAGACGCGGAAGATTCCTCCAGGTGGCGGAGTTCTGCGGGCACAAGTGCACCGCGACCGCTCGCTCAACCTGGGGAATGTCCACGTAACCCCTGGCTGCCCCGCCATCCAGGGTGGTGAGAATGGAGGAGGGAGACGAGTGGCTTCAGGCTGTAAAAGGAGCCGTCCACGACTTCGTCAGCTCCTCATGCACTTCCGGGAAGAATGGAACCGGCGCGGGACGTGGCCCCTAGGAACCAATCATCCAGCCGCGAGGGCTCGGGACTGGGAGGCTTTGACACCTCCAGCCCGATACTCGCGGCTGCCCGGGCAAGCATGGCTATCATCTCTGAGTCAGACTCGGTGTTAGCCGCGACACCCGAAGGCGGCAGCTCACCGAGTCCTCATCCTCGTCAGATGAGAACCCATCCCCCGATGCTGTGATCGATATCTGATCCTCCACCGGTCCGCCGAATGAAATGCGAGGACCGCCCATAGACGGCCCAGACAAATCACCTGCGAACTGCACGAGACAGTCACTGCGGGAGGGTTGAGAGGCCCGTGAGGATGCACCTGGCGGCGAAGCTCTCAAAGTTACCCTCAGATCACTGCCGGCCCTCGCCGCGGATTCCTTGCCTGTGGCAGAGTCACTGACGGTTCGCCTACAGTCCCCCGGAGGAGAGAGAGGCGAGATCACAGGACTGACAGGGGCATGGACTCGCAATGAGCACATGCAACCTCCACGAACGCCTCTTCAGCGTGCTGGAGTCCCAGACACTGAAGGCAGCGCTCGAGGCCATCGTTGGCGGACAGATAGTGACCACATCCAAGAGGACACGGTCGGAACGGCATCTTTAAAAAGACGACTGCTGACCGTGTCAGAAACTGCTCTTTTGTGAAACGCCCAGGGGAATCGCTGGTTGCACAGGGACTCCGCTGATCGCGTCCTGACACCACACCGAACAGCCTCCGCTTCCTTTCTCTTTCTGAACTTCAGCGCAGAACCAGTCACAGCAAACATGGAGCTCTCGGCTCCGAAGCTAAATCTGTTGAATGGTTGCACCTGCTGCCTATTTATACCCGCTCAGCGGGGAGTGGCCCAGGAAGCAAATTCTACTAGCCAATTCTGATTGCCGTTTTCTCTTTATTAGACCGAATCAGGGCTCCCAAGTATGAACCCCAGTCTGTTGTCATGACATAACTCGTAGTGACTGACAGACAGGGAACCAAGGAATCAAAGAGTTTTATAGTAGAGCCAAAGGTTCATATGAAAAGATGGTGCTTGGAGTGCTGAGGTAAAGGTGGATGGTCTTAGACTCAGAAGACCATGGTGGCTCTCCTTCTTTTCTGCCGACTCTCCCGAGTCATCAACCTTAGCTGTGTCCGAAACCGCTCACTCGTTCACTCATCCCTATATAGTGTATGGCAGTTGAGTGGACTATTTCAGAAAGGAGTAAATGAAAACAAGTGAGCGAATTCGGACGCTGACGTAAATAGCATTTGTCAGAGTCCGCGGACAATCTCGTCATTAACATATGCCTACCCATCTGTAATATTGAATTATTTTGCTTTATGAATTGCACTGTTCATTGTCACGTTTATTGTATTATTTGATATTAAAAAGAAAAAAAAATACTTGTCATGTTTATTTTTTTTTATATTTACAAATAAGAGAGAACAAAAACAATTGTCACATTTCTTTGTTCATAAAATATAAATATAACATAGTATATTAACATGATTGTAAAAAAAAATATTTATTCAAAATAATATAAATGGTCAAGCTAATATACGTTATTTTAAAACATTATTTTGGCAGGCTTCCAGTATCCTTGAATTGACTCCCAAGGTAAACCAAAATGTACTCCGTCTTACTAATTTTCGTTCTGGTAAACTTCTTTTCCTGAGAAGAAACAGCATTTTTCAAGCAAAGCCGCCTCCAACGTTCCATTCGTTCTTTTTCTTTAACGCTCTATCACTACCTCGCGTTGGATTGTGGGAAATAGTGCTTCAGCAAGTGTACATCGGTTGTACACTCAAAATCAGAACGCATTGTGTGTAAAAAGTAGTGAACAAATGTAGGGAATGAAATCATTCACTCAGAAATCGGACAGCACTACAAAATGGCTGTCACCCGATATAGTGCACTATATAGTGGATAGGGAGCAGTTTCGGACACAGCTCTTGAGTCCCCTTTTGATTCCATTTTCAAGTTGTGCATCTTGAATCTGTGACTTTTGAATCATAACAGACCTGTAACAGGCTCTCACACATAATTAAGCTGAGGGACTGGATTAGAGGATGTCAGTTTACCTGAAATATGGCCTCTCATCACAGAAGGTTTCAGACATTTGCTTAGCATTCACCAGTTGGTGTGGAACATGACACATGGTAAATTGCCTCATGTCATTGGCTATGTTCACAATCACAACTTAGTGCTCAATTCCGCACTATTCCACACTACCATATATGTTTCTCACATCTGATTTTTTAGTATAACTGTTCACACTGTTGTTTTAAATGTGACCAATATCAGATTTACAGTGTTAACAGATCATGGTACTGAACTGACCTGCATGCCCAAAAGAACAATACAAACAGGCTTTCCAGGTTTTAACAACAAAATTTGCACCAAATTGCTCCTAGTCCAAGCATGTTTTGGGGTGGGGGCCTAAATATAGTGTTAGTCAGGTTGCGTCAAAACACAAATTTGAAGAAAAACCTGTAGTAAGAGTGGAAAAAGTGGCCCAATTATGTGGGAAAACGGTGGATTTGGCAACACTTGTAATATGGAAGTAAACATGGAGGACATAAAATAAGCAATTCAGCATTTATATATAGTGTGATCTGATGCAGAATCCAGTGAAATTATGTGCAGGCAACATGAAAATAAAGACAAGGATGTGACAAAAAACAGCAGAGTTTTGAAACTTTTATGATATGAGCCCTCATGTTTTGCTTGTATATAGCGTTGTCAACAAATCTGGGTGTTAAAAAATCAGTTTTGGGCCAGATTTGCCTGTAGTGTGAACTTATCCCTTTTGTCTTATAAGTGCCAGCTCCCACCTCCACCCTCCCATCATGCAACGTCACCTCCACATAGGCTAGGTGATTTAGCAAAGTCAACTTACAGCAGCTGTTTGGCCTGAGGACGCCAGTGCATCTACCAGTGCAGCAGCTGTGTGTGCTTAACCTGAGGACGCCGGTGCATTCTTGGTTCCCTGAGTGGAGGTAATGAGAAATTGCATAGTTTTCCATGGTACTTTCAGCTCAGAGTCTGCAGAGCACTGCTCCTTTCAGTTGAAAGTTTTTGAGGCAATGAAGCTCAGTGCTGCTATATATAGCACAGTCTTTATGGGCTTGAACATTATTGGCCAATGTAGGACATTGGTACCACTCAGTATGCTTCAGTATTTCATGAGAAAGAGTTTTCCCCATAGCATCAGCTACTGATGCAATGTCTTGTTGCCCAGATGTTCTGTGTGATGCTGTGTAAGTCCATATAATGACACTAATTTGTATGTTTATATATAAGTTTACTGTTTTTTTTTTTCTTTTGTTAAATATTGGGATGTTGTTAAAGCCCACACTGTGGGCTTACAATATCCCCCTGCCCAACTCCTCCAACCTACAGAAAATAAAACATGTTCAGTGGTCCATGGCAGCCAGAAATCTTCATCCACCTCACCCACTATGCAAAATGCTCCATTTATTTTATTGACAGGTCCTTTCAAATTCCTATGGGAACCATCGATGTGCAACTTTTATTTCTATGGTTCTGTGAGTCCAACACATATTGGCACTGTGAGGATAATGAATTGGGTATTAAAAGCCAAAAAAATCCCAGGGTGATACATGAGTGGTCGATCCCCATGAGTGAGGAGGGGGATCTGAGCAGCCACTATTCGTTTTTGCATCTTCTGTAATATCATGGCAGGGACCCATATTTTGGGGTTTAAATCTGGACTGTGTGCAAAGCAAGTGCAAAAATGAAGTAGAAAACAATGTGTTGGGTCTCTGGGTTTATCACCTGTTCTCTGCTGTCTCCAGTGTTTGGGTTTGGGTGCGTGGCTTTGTTGTGACAGCTCTCCATGTGCTCGTTGTCTTCATTGCCTTGCTCTGTCTCCGCCCTTCTTTGATTCCTGATCGCTAGCTCTCCTGCTCTCACACCTGTTTCTCGTTCTTCTCATTATCTTCTCCCTTTATATTACCCTCTGTTTTGTCGAAGTGTGTCAGACTGTTATAGTTCATACCTCTGTTTAGCTTTTTGTTCATTTCGTCAGGCTCCAGTGCTCGTGGCTTCAAGTTTGTTTCCTGCACTCTTCTGTGCGCTCAAGGGTGTTTTCCTCAGCATTCTCCATCCAGGAAACCGTTTCTCGCTCGGGTCAAAGGAGAAGATCGTCATCTCTGCTGCAGTCGCAGCGGTTGCTGGTGCTCGAACTGTCTCCCGAATCTATTGAAGTTGATTCTGATTTCTTCTGTTAAATAAAGCCTTCCTGATACCCGGATACGGATATAGGGTTCAGCGCTCGTCCAACAAGGAGTTTTGTTGGGCCAGCATTCTTCCAAACTTAACACCACTGCTCAGGAGGTGGATGCGTTGAGTGCCCGGGTCGCCGAGCTCCTCACGCGGATAGATGAACTTCAGCGGGAGGCCACCAATAGAGCTCCCGTTTTCCGCGCTGGCATCCCTCTTGAGCCCGAGCCGCATGCCAACAATCCGCCGGTCTACGACGGTGATCCGAATGCCTGTCAAGCCTTTCTTTCTCAGTGTGCTCTGGTATTCTCCCTACAACGTTATGCCCCGGAGGAGGCGAGGGTAGCTTACATGCTCACTCTTCTAATTGGACGTGCCCACGAATGGGGATTTGCCGTATGGAATTCCCGGGCTCCCTGATGCGTGACGTTTTAAGCTTTTCGCCAGGAGATGGCCAAGTTATTTGATCGATCTGCCCAGGGGCATGAGGCAGCGGCTCAGTTGTCTCGCCTGTCTCAGAAGAGGAGTTCTGTCACTGACTATGCCATTCAGTTCCAGACTCTAGCGGCTGCTTGTGGCTGGAATGAGGGCGCGCTATGCGCTCGCTTCCTTGAGTGGCTGGACTATGCCATCACTGATGAATTGGCAGCAGTGGATCTGCCCCGGGGATTGGATGATCTGATCAATCTTGCGCTCCATGTGGAGGGTCGTCTTAATCGCCGCTGGCAACGTCGCCAGTCCACGGCTCCGTGGAGCCTCCTGGAGACTTTACAAGTCCTCCATCAGCTGACGCTGAGCCTATGTAGCTTGGACACCTCTGATTAACTCCACAGCAAACACATGAGCACTTAACCCAGGGATTATGTTTATATTGTGCCAAGGCTGGTCATTTTGTTGCTCAATGCCCGTTAAAAGTCAAGGCCCATCAATGAGACGGAGAGTCCTGGTGGGCACCCTTTCTTGTTCAAACTCTCCAGCTTCACGCACTCTGCTTTCCTTTCAACTCACCGTCCAGGGGAAGTTGCACTCGGGTCACGGCCTTCTGGATTTGGGTGCCGAGGGGAATTTTCTCAATTCATCATGTGCCGACCAGTGGAACATCCTGACCATCCCTCTTCCTGAGCCCATTATGGTGTGGTCACTGGCAGGCCGTCCCCTTACAACCATAACTCACATCACCCCTTGTGTAAGACTTTTGCTTTCAGGTAACCATTCTGAAGATACTGAACTATTAATAATTGACTCTCCATTGACTAATGACCTTTGTAGCTCAACTGTTAAAGCTGTTGACCTTTGCTAATATCCTCAAGTCTCATCTCTCATATAGTACATGAGACAAGTATCTGGACAGAAGTGTGTCACCGCTGAGGTCACTGGACAAGCCCATCAACACAATGATGTTTAAACAAGGAACCTTATAACCTTTACTTCAAATCATGCCACGTGTATTTCAAGAGGTCACATTTGCCCTTAGCTTAAAACAAAGAGATCTATTCAGGCGCAAACCTGCAGGACAGCTGTGTCTGGCTAAGAGGGCTATTTTGCAGCACTGATGGCTAAAACAAAGAAATTACGATAAAATTTGTTCACAAAGAAACTTTTATTTCTCTTATTTTGGCAACGCAATGAATGTCTATTACAAATGACATTCTGATGTAAAAGAAAATTGAAAGGTCTGTGTTAGAAATGTGACTAAATTGTTAACATAACTTCAGCTAAAAACATGCTATAATTGCTTCCATAAACTAATGTATACATAGGTGATTTAGATGAATGATTTCATATTAACCCAGGACATGGGTTAGTGTGTGCTCATTAGTCATGTCAATGCTAAAGGCATTCCCGTAGGTCACTGAGAGCATGGCTAGCAGCGTCAAGGTAATGGGTTTAATTCCAAGGGAATGCGTACTACTAAAATATATAGCCTGGCTAAAAGTGTCTGCCAAATGCATCAAATGTTAACATTAATAGAAACCCATGAGATGCTTAATGTGGAAAAGTTTAGCAGGATATGTCTACCTCAGCTCAAGTGCTCAATTGTTTCCTGGCTGGCATCAGTGGATACTTTGTGAAACAAGCAAAATCTTTATCAGCCTTTTTGTATTTGGTTGATCTTTTCAATTATTTTTTCTAGTAGTTATAGGAATAGAAATAGTAAAATATCTATATATAGGCATGTATATATACAGTATTTAGGGATATATACAAACTATACAGTTACTAGTACATACACATTTTTCTACAATAAAGAAAAGAATCTTCAAAATATATGTCTACCCTCATTTTACTCACAACACACCCTGTTGTATGTTGTGTAAGATTTAGATTATTTTAAAATCCTCTTAATATATTTTAACCTAAGTCAATTTCAGAGTGCAATGCAGATAATGTAACATCAAACAAAGTCATATACATACATGACTGTAGTTTTCGAGAGACATCGAGGTTACCATAGATACCATTAATTTTATGAACAGAGGAGAGGAACAAGTGGCTGTCAATCAGAGAAGGTTCAGGGTGTTCATGATGGTAGGAATTGAACACCTTAGTGAGTAACACTTTTAAAGTCAATATCACCCTAAAGCGAAAATTACTAAAGGCACAACCTTATTGGTAACAAGAGAAATCATCACAAAAGACAGCCATAAATCTAACCCTAAATAAATAACATAAAATAAAAACTTGCAAAGTAAATTTTGTTTTAAGAATTTGTGTTCAACATTCAAAACTGAAATATGTCTAACTATATAATAACTATATAAAACTTTCTTTGTGATGTCAGTCACAAAATTGATGACAGATGGCCACTAGTCATTTGATGAATTCTTATATGTATCGTCCAGATCAAGGTTCGTCAAATATGGCATTGGAGGGTTGCTGTCCTGCAGAGTTTAGCTCCAAACCTCTCTAGAGCCAAATATGAGGAACCGTTTCTTGATATTTTAGCAGTAGTGATGTAGGGAGCTCTGAGGTATATAATTCTATATAAAATGCTAAATAAATTGTATTTGGGTCATAGGTGATCTCTTTGTGGTGACCTCATTCGAGGAATCAACCTTGATGATGCCGCAGCTCTAGCTTGGTGGGCCATCCTCCCTCAGGATTTTCAGAAATTTCCATACCAGAAAGCACCAATTACTGTTGCCAGGATACTGCAGAGGCTTGAGCTTGCACAGTCACCAGAACCAGTGCCAACCCAGAACTGTATTCTGTTTTGGCTGTTCAGTATAACGTGAGAAAATACGAGACTAATCTAATAATCTAAGTGCTGAAGCTTGTGTTTGCATGATTGCATGAAAACTTCAGTCTAGAGAATGTTTCTGTCTGTCACTTTGCTAATTTGTCAACAAGGAAGTCTTATTAGGCTACTATTATCTTAGTGGTAGATGATATCTTTCATCAGTTACAAAAGACAGCAACAAAGAGGTAGACAGCATGATCAAATTATATGGAAATTGAAATGACCTTGTATAAGGTCTCAAAGATCTCTGGAACGATGATTAAAAATGTAAATGAACAGTAATATTTCATTTTATTTTGAACGATATGGCTCTGTTTCTCCTTGCTTCATATAATCTGTGCATGTTGTACTGACAGTAACAGATGATTCATTCCAACATTTATTTTTTCAACTGAACAATTTTAGAAACATCATGCTCACATAAGTAAATGAGAAGAAGGTGAGTGAAAGACAAAAACAAAGCAGAGTCTATGGGTCAAATAAATGATTAAGCTATTTCTTTGCCTGACAATTCCCTTATTATTCCCTTATCATGAATGTTGAGTGATTAGGGTGTCTGCAGAAATATTTTAGAATCTCACTCTTAGAAGTTTCAGATTGATAAGCATCAGACATTTCACTTACTGTTACTTTTCCTCAGAATTTAAAGCAATTTTCTTAATCTTACCACACACAAAGAAAGAGAGAGAGAGGCAGAGAGAGAAATACACGGTGAGCGGGATTTCACCAAGTACAAGATGTTCCTGGCTCTGTTGATCCTGGAACAACATTCCAATCAACCAATCAGAATTGAGAGATAATTTTTCAGGAAATATCTGTTTTAGGCTTATGATCAGGGTTAGGTGCTTTTACACCCTTGTTAAATAGCTATAATTTCTCACTGATTTTATGCATACATTTTGGGTAGGGGTAGGTTTAGGGGTAGGGATTGGGAAAAGTCTATATTTTTGGACAGTAATGTTGATCCAGGATCATGTCTTACTTGGCAAAATCATGGCGACCGAAATACATGCATGCTGTGCAAAATTCCCTTCTAAATCTGAACATGAAAACCCAAAGTAGGTCTGTAGAGAAAACTGATATGTCTGTCTAATGTGATGACTTATTCTCTCACTCTCTCTGTTGCAGTTCCTTTGGGAGATACAACAATGATGTCTGGGTCATCCGGAGAGCATTGCTTAAGCTGTAAAAAAAGAGTTAAAGCATTGTCATTGTTTAATGATATTGAAACCACAACAGTGAAAAGGTCAATAACTAAAGCATAAAATGACTAAATCACAAGGAATTGGGACATGACCCAGGTTGAATTCTCAGTCCCTGTGAGTCAACACTTCTTATGTATAGTAAGTATATAACCATGTATATTACCAAGTATAGTACCATGTGACTCTATAAACCACATACACATTGGCTTTCTACTATTCATTAAATTCCAGATAATGGATTTGCCCAGGGACGCTGCTAGAGTTTCTGAGCTCCCTAAGTAGCATATTTACTTACGCCCCCATGTTCAGCTGGTGGAGGGGTAGACACTCTCAGGTAGAAATTGTGTTCTTTTGGGGTTGATATACTGTTTAAATTATGATAGAAATTACATTTTGCTTTCCCCTCAGTAGAAACCACGTAACATCCAAATCCCAACCTTCCCCCATCCCCCCTCCACTCGTTTAGGGTGCATTGAACTTTGCTAAATTGCAATTCATTGACATTGATAAGAATTTTAATACATGGTTGTTGACTACATTGTTTGTGTTAGTTTAATTTCTGTGTGCATGTAAATTGTGTTACACAACATGTTGCTAAATGCATGCAGACCACGATTCTTCGGTTACTGTGGTATAAGTGACATTTGCAGACTGATCGAATGACACAGTGACACATACAATGATCACAATGCAACCTGACTTTCCCATGCTCCTCACTTACAAATACAGTTTAATGAGTTTTTTTTTTTTTTTAGCTTTCTCTATCCTATTGTTTACCTTTTCTTTGAATGTGCTATGAAAAGGCTGTTTTCTGTCAATTGTACATCTTGACACATGAGCTGTTTTTTTTTTAAGGATTTTTTTTTTGTTCAATAGACTCTATACTTATACTGCAATAACTGTTCTTTGCCACAAATAAACTAACTGGATAGTGCATACTGACTGCTGTGTATTAAAATGAAATAACTGTGGGTTCCAGTATCTGGATACCCGGGACAATGGTCAAATGTGATCCATTGCAAACAGTTCAACTCCCAAAAATATTCTATATTCCTTGAGAATTTCCCATTGGCTTTATAGGGAAAAACTCAATGGTTTACAGCTAATTTTACTAAAACACTGAAGCACTTTCACACACACTAAATAAAGAAATGTGAACTGTAAATAAAATATTTGTAAAAAGTACAAGGACCTGTTGTAAATAAATAACCTTGAAACACCTGCAGTCATTTGTACATGACCTTGCATTGTAACCCATGACAGACAGAAAGTCAGAGATAAGGAGATATAAAAGCCCTAAAATAAGCAGTAATGTGAGTTATTTCCGCTGATAGAGCAGATTCATACCTGATTTGCTGTGAGAGGAATGCTCAGCTTAAACACAGGGAAGAAGTTTCATCATAACCTCCACTAAACTGTATAACCAGTTTCTTGTTCTATGAACTATGTGGTGATGTTTAACAGACCTTTTATTTTAGAGTGCTTGCTCAGCTTGAGGAGTCCCCCCAGATCAAGAGATGATAACTAATAACACATGCATGAGCAATATGATTAGCAAAGGTGATAAAGAGATTTAAACTTCTAAAGTATGGTTTCATTTGTCAACATTAGTTAACATAAATTGTTAAACATAAATTAACATTGAAAAATAATTCTAATTGAAGTTCATTTACACATTTCACCCAACATACAAGAATTTCAAAAATGAAAATTCTACGTAAGGCATTTGTTCATAACCTTCAATTTTGTTTAATAAAATCTGAGAGCTCCCTGACCCTCCATGGAATGAATCTAATGAAATCAAAAGTTGTAACTTTGAATATTATTTAACTGAGCTGAGCTGTATGTGTCACTGTTAAGTCCAATGACCATGAGTAGTCAAATTGAAGCGTGTTTTTTTAAAGCAAAGTAAATTCGAAAGCAAGCTCTAATTAGAAACATAATGAATAACCATGACAACTGATAAATGATGTACAAACAGGAGCATAGGCAGACAGAAACCAAAAGAAACATAATAATTTATAATAATATAAATTAATATAATAATATATATTTTAGGGTGACCATACGTGCCATTTTTCCCGGACACGTCCTGGCCAGGATTTCAATGAGGATATAGTTTTGGCTCGGTTTGCGCATGCGGACCGATCGGTGTGACATC